>VIEB01000006.1:1968569-2000679 GCA_006547085.1 Malus baccata | reverse complement strand
CGTAGACGCACTTTGAAGGAGCTTGAGGAGAAGACCTATCCATTCCCCGACTCTGATGTGGTTGCCATGCTGGATGACCTGTTGGACAAAAAGGTGATCAGTTTGCCTGAGTGCAGACGGCTGGAAGAGATGAATCGTACCGACAGTTCAAGATACTGTAAATTCCACCGCTTCATCAGTCATCCGACAGAAAAGTGCTTCGTGTTGAAAGATCTCATCATGAAGCTGGCTCAGAAAGGAATCATCGAGCTAGATCTTGACGATGTGGTGAAGTCAAACTATACCACCTTCACTTCTGGCTCTTCCGACTCAAAGTTTTCACCTCAGCCGCGGGGTGCATCCTCTCAAACTATACCACCTTCACTTCTGGCTCTTCCGACTCAAAGTTTTCACCTCAACCGCTGGGGGCATCCTCCAAGACAAGCAAAGTTGAAGGATGGACTCAAGTCACTCCTAAGAAATTGCACAAGAAGCATACGTCTCCTCCACATGTCCGCCAATCGGAAAGGGGGCAAAACAGCTCTTGTCAACCTTCAAAGCAACGTGAACGTGTTGAAGATGATGAAATTTCGACACATGGATTGTCCATCCCCATCACGATGCGTGATTTCTTTCCTGAAGACTTCTTCAATCACTCAGTCAAGGCTCCTTGCTATGAAGATTGCGAGGAACGGCTCTCCCGGATCGCTTGACGAACCAACAAAGCTCCTTGTCCGCACGAGCCTAAACTGCAAGACACAATGCTCCTGGTCTGCACGAGCATAAAAGGCGACACCAACACTCTTTGCCTGTATGAGCTGAAACTGCAAACGGCAAAAAAAAAAAAAAAGGGAAAATACCAAAAAAAAAAAATATGTATGTATTTAAACTACGTTACGACTTGATCTCTTCTTTAAAGGGGTACGTAGGCAGCTTGAATATTCAAAATTTCAAGTTTAGTCACATCAAAATAAAAAAAAATAAAAAATAAAAAAATAATAATAATAATAAAAGTTTTATTAAATAGAGTCAATTTTATTACAAAAAGAAAAAAAAAAACGAATGCATATGTTATTATGTTTTTACAAATGCAAAAAAAAAAAAAAAAAAAAAAAATTTTTTTTTTTTTTTTTAAAAAAAAAAAAAAAAAAAAAAAAAAAAAAAAAAAAAAGAAAAAAAAAAGAAGAAAATATTCTTTATACATATATATATATATATGTATGTATGTCCTCTATCTAGCAATAAGCCCATCAAAAGGAGGTTGTCCAAGCCCTATTATCCAAATCTCGCTCCAAGAAGAAGAAACCCAAATCAAATCAAGCCCACAATGCGGCCCAGCAGCTCATGCTCTGTCCTCCCTGCCCCAAACGGCATCATCTTAATCTCCCTACTCCCCATCAAATCGAACCCTTCTTCTTCTCCGCCGCTCGATCCCCGCCATTAGATTGTTGGGTGCGATGCCCACGTCCACCAGGCTATCATCCTCTCCAGATCTCCTCGAGCACAGAGATTGCGTCGTCCAAATCATCATCATCATCACTTGCAAGATCTGCATCTCCCACTCCCTCATCTTCATCTCCGAGTCCAAGAAGCAACCATGTTTACAGCAGGGAATTCCAGTCCATGTTGGAAGGGTTAGATGAGGACGGTTGTGTGGAAGAGGCCGAACGCATTTCTCAACTGCAACTCCCTAGCACACATCCATGGTGTGACTGGGCGTGGGAGCACCAAAATCCTCAAAAGTTCCTCAATTGGCGATTCCAATGGCTTCAATCTCCAGTGTTTACTCTGCTTCTCCGACGATCACGCACCACTTGAAACCGGCGAGTTCGCTGCGGAAGGATTCCGCTTCGGTTTCTGTTGCGTTTCACGACCGTGTCAAATCGGCCGATCGTGGCTTTGCTCTGTCGGTGGCTCGGGAGGTCTCGGCGGAGTTAACAAAGACCACCGATGGGGCTCCGAGTAAGAAGAAAGGGCCGGTGAAGGACCCACACGCTCTGTGGTGGAGGTACGTTGACTGACTGTACCAGCACAAGGAGCTCGGGTTGTTTCTGGATGTGAGTCGGGTCGGGTCCGTGTCGGGAACCGGATCGGAGGGAGATAGCGTCAAGCTTACCAAAGGCGAAGGGGAGGTGGAGGACGTGGATGACGTTGTTGACGACGGGTTAATGTTCATCCACTGAGGCATAAGGGAAGGTGCAGTCATGGGTTTCCTCCTTGCAGCAAATGGTCTTTTAGTACTTTTCATTACTATCAATCTCTTTAAGTTGCACTATGGTAATGACTGGGCAGGACGTTTTGAGTCCATTACTGGCTATGGTCTTGGTGGATCATCTATGGCTCTCTTCAGGAGAGTCGGTGGTGGTATCTATACTAAGGCTGCTGATGTTGGGGCTGACCTGGTAGGAAAGGTTGAAAGAAACATTCCTGAAGATGACCCAAGAAACCCAGCTGTGATTGCTGACAATGTTGGGGATATTGCTGGTATGGGATCTGATCTCTTTGGCTCATATGCCGAATCATCTTGTGCTGCTTTGGTTGTTGCTTCCATTTCCTCATTTGGAATCAACCATAAGTTCACCCCTATGCTGTATCCTCTCCTCATCAGTTATGTGGGCATCATCGTTGAGTTTTATGAGTAGTACATGGAAGGGAGCCAAGAAATTTTGTTTTCTGACTGAATCACAAAGCAATGAGACACCTTGGGTAGTATATGTATCTGAATCTGGAAGGCCGTCTGGGATGGCTCTGAATTGGAAATCAGGTGAGCCAATGGGGATGTGGGAGTCATGGATAAGCAAGGCCTTCATCCGCTTCATTCATTCGAAGAAAACTACAACAACATGTCCGAGTTCAAGCAATAGGAGTAGTGATGGCGTGTTGGGAGCTTGATCAGTCTCTGCAAAGCCTAACAGGCGTACCCACGGGTGAAGAGAACAAGAGTGCACAAGAACCCCATCCGACGGCGCCTCCACTTCCAGAAGCATCGTCTCTTCCAACTAGCAGTTCGACCAAAGAATTGGCTGGCGATTACCTTCTCTTCTGCCACCAGCAGCTCTTCTCCGCCGCCACTCCTCTCAACAGCGCCGTTTAAGAAGAGGTGTCACGAGCACGACCACTTCGACGGCACGTCGTGCAAGTTTCCAGCCTCAGGATCTGCTTCCGGTTCCGGCTGGTGCCATTACTCCAAGAAGAAGACCCAAGTCTGCAGCTACAAATCCGGGCTCGGCTCTCAAAGCCCACTCGACTCCAAGCCTTCATCTCCGCCGGTCTCTCCTGCTCATCGTCAACTTCTGCCTCCACCTCCAGATCCAGCTGCTACGGAAAACTCTCCTTCAATCGTCGCCAGACCTTCGATAGCCTCCTGTTTGAGATCCTCATCTCCGAAAGTGTTCCAAGGGTTGATGTCTTGGGCTTGGGTTCGAAGGTTGGTGTGCTTCCGTTGCTCTACTACTGCCTTTGAATGTGATCCTCCGCAGCGCCTGGCCTCCCTCGAGCTCGTCACTATGGCCACCATGATAGCAAAGAACTTCAACGACCGCCGTCAAACGACTAGCCGGTCATGAAGCTCGAAGCACCATCTTCTCGGCCTCCTTGCTCCGCTCCCTGCAAATTCATCTACCCACCACCCAAATTTATACAGAAAAATATATTGAAAAAAAAAAAAAAAAAAAAAAAAAAAAAGTGGATGGTGGAGCAAAGTGGTGCTGCCACCACGTGAAAAAAGAAAAGAAAAGGGGAATGGTGGATCAGCACCATGAGAAAGCCAAAAGCAAAAAAAATAAATAATAATAAAAAATAAATAATAAAAAATAAATAAATAAATAAAATAAATAATAATAATAATAATAATAACAATAATAATAAAAAAAAAAAGTTTGATCTTTGTGCGTCTGGCACCATGATTAAAGATAATAAAAAAAAAAAAATTGTTTGATATTTGGTGCCCTGGCACCATGTGCAAAAAAAAATAAAACAGGGGGAAGAAGGGAAAATATAAATGGATGGTGCATCTGGCATCATGTGCAAAAAATAAAATAAAATAAAATAAAATAAAAAAAAGGCATTAAGAGAAATAAAAGTCCATTTTATTTATTTTTCTGGAAATTTTACATAAATTCGCATTATACATACCTTAAAAAAAAATTCAAATCAAATCAAATTTACAAGAGGGGATATTCAAGGACGATCAGGTGGCGCCTCACAACTCGGCAGAACTCCAGGAAGAGAAGGCGCCGGAGGTTGACTGTTTGAAGCCTCAGCAGTCGGTACAGCCCCAGAAGACGAAGGTAAATGCTGCTGGAACAAACTCACAAACCTCTGATGATCAAGTAAAATCTGACCATCAGATTCCTGCATCTGGTCAATCTTCCTCTTCATGTTTGGCGCATAGCTATGTGCGAGCTTATGCAACTGTTTATTCTCCTGCTTGAGCCCTCTAATCTCCTGTTTGAGACTCATCACTTCAGCCGCCAATGATTCAACTTGACGGGTTCGGGCAAATAGGCGTTGGGCCATATTAGACACAGAACCTGCACATTGCACACTAAGAGCCAGAGAATCCTTAACAGCCAACTCATCAGACCGTTTGGAAAGTAGTCTGTTATCTCTGGGAGGGACAAGGTTCCGAGCCACCACCGCAGCGGTCATATCATTCTTCCCCCCTGAATCCCCAACGGTAAGAGGACCAGTAGGGGATATGAAGGATGGGCGCCATATGTTGTCTGGAGAAGAAGGGACTGCCTCTTCACCAAGATTCAAGTCAAAACGACGATCGGAGGGTCCAGACATTTTCAAAGTATTGAAGGAAGAAGAAAACGGACAAATCAAGATCTTAGAAGTGCAAGAATGGGGTTTTCACAAGTGAAAATTCAAGCGTGCTTTGAAACGAACCGCATGCCTTTATAAAAAAAATCAGCGCTCGACGGGATTTTTAGAGATCGAAGAGGCAAGCTCAGAATTCGAAGAGGCCATTCAAAAATCGAAGAGGCAAGCTCGGAAATCGGAGAAGCATCTTGCTTTTCCAGACGCGTCGGCACCCATCACACGCAAACTCAGCTTTGCGGAAATCACGGGTAATTTGTCGAAACGCCGATCCCAGATATCGAAGAGGCGCCAGTCTTTTTCAGCCGCGTCATCACCTATCATATGCATACTCAACTTTGCGCAAATCACGGGCAATTTGTCGAAGATTTTCGGTGAAGGAGAAAGCACGTGAAAGTTTACTGTTCAATCACGCATTAGTTGCCGACACAAGTGAAAGAACAGTACCTCTACAAGTATTAAGGGACCTCCGATAACTGTCCACCTTCACCTTCCATAGCAAGGCAGACATACAGAGCCTTTCTTCATCTCCAAAAAATGTCTTCCCAACGAAGCCTCTCGAGTCACTCAGTATTCCTTATTCCTTGGGGTACCTCTGCAAACAAATGACACCAAAGCAAAAGTATCTCATATCACCAGGGTAGAAAGCAAGAGTATCTCATATCATGCGTTCTCCCTGTCCTTTCCTTTGTCCTTGTTCTTACCTACAAAGACAAGGATAAAGAAAACAATATGCCGGAACTTCCATTCAAACTCGGGTAAGGAACCGACTGCTTGGAACCCTTCCCTGATTGCCTACCTAGCACTGCTCTCGAGTACTCGTTTCCCACTGCTGCTGTACTTCCAAAGAAGCTGCCATATCTGCCTGGAAAACAGATAAGGCAAGTGAAAATGATACCTTGCAGCATGTGGAGACAAGGTGCAGAAGGAACAAGCAGAGAAGAATGCGGTCTGCACAATCAACTCAGCAGAAGAAGTCCGAACTGAGGAACTCGAGAAGCTGCCATATCTGCCTGAAGAAACAAGCAGAGAAGAATGCAGCATGCACAGTCAACTCGGCAGAAAGAGTCTGAGATGAAGAACTTGTTTTGACCCTCAAATTCTTGGGTCGACTTACTAGGCGTTGTGGGCTGCACGTGCCATTTCACCACCTTTGAATCAAATCCTTAAAGATCAAGTCCCCAATTGGAAGAAGAGCCCGTCAATCCTGAAGATCATACCGTTGACCAAACTGCTCAGGTATGAATTAGAAAGAGTGAACAGAGCAACAAGTCGTCACCTTCACCTCGTGCCTGCTTGCCATGTGTTCGAATCAACCTTCGAGATCAAGCCTCAAAGGCCCTTGAAGAAGCTTCCAGCCAAATTCAAAATCAAGCCTCGACGGCCCTGGAAGAAATCACAAGTCCGATTCAAGGTTAAGTGTCTACCATCCTTAAATCAAAACCTAGTTCAAGAATAAGCTGTGGAAAGTCAACAATTGGAGGAATCCAGAAAATCCTCCAACCCAGTTCAAGATCAAAGCTGTGGAAAGTCAACAAGCGCAACAAAATACGTGCCGATTCATCCATTACCAAAGCCAAAGATCGTCTACCACATGAAGCTCCTTGTGGTCCAATTTCAACCTTCAAGATCAAGCCTCGACAGCCCTTGAAGGAATTTCAAACAAAGTTCAAGAACAAGCCTCAACGGCCCTTGAAGAAATTTCAAACAAAGTTCAAGAACAAGCCTCGACGGCCCTTGAAGAAAACTCAAAGCCCAATTCAAGATCAAGCCTCAACGGCCCTTGAAGAAATCTCCAGCCCAATTCAAGATCAAGCCACGACGGCCCTTGGATCGACATCTACAGTAAGGGACTTCAAAACGCATCTCCTACACATGACAAGCACATGTATACGACGTGCCTTGAAGTGGGGGCATTTGTAGACATCGAAATTTCGGTAAATAAATGTTGACCGATAAATCAAAGTGTCAACGCTCATGTATTACATAAATTTTTACACGTAGCGTGTGACTCGACGAAAATTGAAATGAGTTGGAAAAGTCATCAAATAAGACACGTGTCAACATCTGGCAGAAACGACTTATTTCATCTGGGATATTATATTCAAAATTAGGCCTTGGAAAATTCTATAAATACAAGCCCATTTCATTCATTTGGGAGGGAACCAATTCATATTACACCTTGAAGCTCTGAAGCTCTGAAACTCCGAAGCTTTAAAGCATCCAGGTTCCCGAAGAATCAAGAAAGCCTTCTTCGTTCTTCGTTCATCGTTCTTCCAAGATCAAGCCCCGACGGCCCTTGGATCAACAATCATCCACCTTCAAGCGCAAGCCTCAACGGCCCCTTGAAGAAAGAGTTCATCGTTCATCAACTGTTCATCCTCAAGGATCAAGCCCCGACGGCCCCTTTGGATCAACAAACTTCAACGAATCCACACATCCAACCATTCTTCAAGATCAAGCCCAAAAGCCCTTGAAGATCCTTCCAACTGTTCTTCGAGATCAAGCCCAAACGCCCTTGAAGATCCGCTCATAACCGTTCTTCAAGATCAAGCCCAAAAGCCCTTGATGATCCGTCAATCACCATCCTTCAAGATCAAGCCCAAAAGCCCTTGAAGATCCGTTCATCCTCGTTCATCCAAGATCAAGCCTCGACGGCCCTTGGATCAATCGCACATCCCACAATCAACACCTTACGGAGATCGAATCAGAGGATCAAATTAGAGAGAGATTGTAACCCAAAATCATCAAAATACAAATATTTTGTTTGTGCACGTTCGTTCTTGTCTCTTTCGTTTCAGGAATTTTCCGTGTTCACAGTGTTATCCACACATCCTATTTTACTTCTTACACACCCCTCGATAATTTATGTCTGTTGATCTTCTTTAATTCATCCGATCCGACGACCGAAAATTAAAAAAGTGTGTGAGAAGTAAAATAGGGTGTGTGGATATCACACCTTTTTTTTCTTTGGGAACTTTAACGAAAAATTCCTTGTATTGTTCACTTTAATGAAAAACCACATTTTTACACTAAAAAGTCAATCCTAGTACTATTCACTTTATCCTTTATTTTATCCTTATCATTAAAACTCAAACTTTTCAAATATCTTTCATTAGTTTTCTTTTTTTTTTAATTTATTTTTTCTGTTTAGCCGTTGTTTTTGTTTGCCTGCGACGCATGAATGTGTCATGCAGCTGGACTGATACAATGCAGTACTGTTCATCGAACGGACGTGGGATTAGCCTACGCTCTTGGCAATGCAACACAACACGTCACAGTGAGAAACTATTCTTTTTGGGTAGGCCCTCGTTATGACATGAAGTGAAATCGCTCTGGCCTCAGCTTTGTAAAGTATTGATATTTTTTTTAGGAAGTTTTAACGAAATATTTTTTGTGGTGTTTATTTTTAACGAAAAATCATATTTTTATATTTTATAATACTATTTGCTGCACCTTTATTTGTCATTTTTTATTAAAACTAAATTTTTTAGATTTTTCTTTAGTTTTCCTCTTTTTTTAACCAAAGTTCAATTTCTTTAGACTGCATTCGTTTTAATCCGCTTTACAAAATCAAGGTGAAGATTGGGTTTAGCATTCCTGAATGCATGCTATCTATGTTTTTATTCATAAGTGAAATTTACCGTAACATGAGATATGTTTTATTTGAATAATACGTATATACTAGGGCTGGGCAAACGGGCCCTGGGCCCCCGGGTAGGGGTGGCAGGGCGGTCCCATAATATTTTATGTACAAAATGGGGCGGGGCGGGGCGGGTCCAAGTAAACAAAGGGGCGGGCCGATTCCAATTTTCCAAAGTGACGGGCCCCCGCCCCGAACCGTATCACACACACACAAGCGCACTCAAATATCTCTCACACACACACACACTCAAATCTCGCACACATCACATCTTTCTCGAAGACTCCCGAGCCCTCCCCGAGTCCTCCATCTCGATCTCTCTCTCCCAGATTCGTCCCTCTCGATCTCTCTCCCAGAATCCTCCCTCTCGATTCTCAGTCCCCTCTCCTTCGTCCTTCCCTCTTGATCTCTCTTTCCCAGAGTCCTCCCTCTCGATTCTCAATCCTATCTCCCACTTGAGTCGAGTCCTCTTGTGAACACCACCATCGCCATCGTCGCCTAACACTTCTCCCAAATGTGACCACCCATCACCGCCGTCGAAAACAGCACCATCATCCTGCGATTCGAAATATCATGTCATCTTCTCTCAAATTAAGGTAATTTCTAGATTAGGGTTTTTGAATTATCTGGGTTTTTTAGTTCAGGGATTTAGGACTTTTGAATTAGGATTTTTTAAATTTCTAGGTTATGGGGGAAATTGGATGAAGTTGCATAAATTTTGAATCTTTCAGTAAGCTGCATATGAAGATGAAGTTGGCAAGCTTGAGCTTTCAGTAATCTGCTAATCTTTCAGTAATTTAGAGTTGTATATAACTTCTGAAATTTATATGACCGACAATTTGATTTTGGTTGAGATTTGTTTATTTGTTCAAGCTTTGTCTTTTTTTGTTTGTATTGTAAATTTGATTGCTCAAGCTTTGTCTTCTAAATTTAGTTTTCGATTGTAGAACAAGACTCAGTCTTACAAGGTGGAGTGCCGATTGGAAAAGCGCTACTCTTTTGTATGCAGCAGCGGTGGAGGATGCAAGCTATGAGGGTTTTTTTTGTTGGGCTTGGTTTTGTTATCAGGTCCATACTTTTGTTGTTGTGTTTGTATGGGCCTCTCTTGTAAATGTAAATATGTGAGTTGTTGGTAATAAAAAAAGAAGCCCAATGTCAGACCCAAAAAAAAAAAAAAAAGTAATTGGACCCGTGGACCCGTGGACCCGTCCCGAACTAGCCCGTTTCAAACGGGCCGGGTTAGGTCCGGTTCTCAAATTTAAAATCTCTCTACCCGACTCGGCCCGGCCCGTTACATTTTAAAACGGGTAGGTCCGGTTCCTCCGAATTTGGGCCTGGCCCGGCCTGTGCCCAGCCCTAGTATACCATCAAATAACAAGGCACTCCTGTATTGTTTTTCTACTTCCAAACCAAGGGCCAATATGTGTTTTCCATTCCCACACGATTATGTTGAATAGATGGCTGAGAGAATTCAGGAGTAACTTGGCCGGCGTAAGTTCAAGAACAACCACCCTTGCAAATTTATTGAGCTCACTCTTTGTCGTCATATATGAGCTTTCTATAGTCCGGACTGAATTCAATCATTTGCTTAGTCAAAACAAGTTTTCAAGTTTTATTCGTATTTGAATTTTGTTATTTGTTTGTCTTTCTTAATCGAAATACCCCAAGAGTACTTCACTGTGTTCACAATTAAAAAAAAAAAAAAAAAAAAAAAAAAAAAAAAAACCATTCAAAGAAAAGAGTTAAGAATTCACAAAATTTGAAAGCATAAAATAATGAACACAACCTTTCGACTTGCCACATCCGCCGTACGTTTTACCATTTACAAGCTATAGGCCTTGAATCAACCACAAGAATTAAAAGTCCGATTTCAGTTCTTTGTTTTTGTCACATCCCTGCCCAAGTCCACCACATTCATGGCCCGTTCCACCATCATAGCACGATATTATCCGCTTTGGGCTTATCATTCCATCACGGTTTTATTTTTGGGAACTCACGAGCAACTTCCCAATGGGTCACCCATCATGGGAGTGCTCTGGCCACCTTCTCGCTTAACTTCGAAGTTCCAACAGAACCTGAAGCCAGTGAGCTCCCAAAATGCCTTGTTCTAGGTAGGGATGAGAATATACATTTAAAAATCACTCCCCTGGGCGATGTGGGATGTTACAGTTTTAGTCTTAAAAAACTAAGAGAAAATATGTTGGAATTTAGGATTATTTTGTTATTTGAATTTGGGTTGAGCCCGTTAGTATTAAGGTTTCGTTTTCTTTTTTATTAAAGTTAGGTTAGTTCTCTATAAATATGATGTTTTGTAGCTCGTAGAATATCAAGTTTATTAAAGTTCGGCATTCTCGTTAGTTTAATAATATTCCTATTATTTTGTAATCTTGTTCGTTGCGCACTCTGATATTCAACTTGGTATCAGAGCAGGTTTAATTTGCTCTTGCTCTGGTATCAATTTGTCTGCCTTTTTCGTTGTTTGTTTTAGATTTGTTAGTTGGTATTGATTGTTTGCAAGGAAAAGAAAAAAAGAAGTTTTGCTTGCAGAGAAGAACATCCCACAACATTTCTGCATATGGACCGTTGAACCACCATCCCACTGAATCAGAACTCGCTTGGACCACCATTGCATCTCGTTTGAGAAAGATGGCCAGTTCGAAATTGCATCCGCACCTGATCTGCATCACCGCTCATGTTGTTTCACGTTTTCCCAGAACCTGCACTGCGCACCCTCTGCACCATCCCCACGGTCCGTGTTCATCCCTAACGAAACCCAGATATGAGAACCACTTGGATCGAGTTCGTCTCCCCTTGAAGTCCTATAAACCTGCATCTATTTCTATTTCGCATCACACCCGTTGTTGGGCAGACTTGCCTAGCCGTGTCTGCCTAACGAAGCTTGCCTTGTCTTGTCCGCCTAACGGAGCTTACATCCGCATCTGCTTGTTAGCAAACTCATGACGTGTACCGCCATGAGTTTGACGGGGGGTGTTGGAATTTAGAATTATTTCGTTATTTGAATTTGGGCTTAGCCCATGAGTATTAGGGTTTCATTTTCTTGTTTATTAGGGTTAGGTTAATTCTATATATATATGATGTTTTGTAGCTCGTAGAATATCAAGTTAGTCACAATGTAGCCTCTTAGGATTTTGTAGCCGTTTCAGCATTCTCATTAGTTTAATAATATTCCTATTATTTTGTAATCTTGTTTGTTGCGCACTCTGATATTCAACTAAATAAATGTATTAATGTGTTTAAATTTTCTACTACAACACCATAAAAAAAAAAAAAAAATCAAGACAGAGAGAAACGAATGATACATTGGCACATCTAGTTTTTATTGGTTTACTTTTGTTACATTGGAGTGAACATGTTCATCATCACATCGCCATTAAAAACACATTTCTTATCACATCCAACTTCAACTCATAATTATAAATCATGATGTACAGGTGCTAAGCACTCGTCAAACCCAATATTGATTTCATTGTTGTTGGATTTTTAGATCCCCGGGCCCTTTACTACATGTTTAATCCGTCAAGTGTGGGTTTTATCACAAAATGCCTCGGTATTAGCTGTGGTTCACACGTGGAGATCCACATCGATAATTGAAACTCAGAGGTCGGCTCACGTTGGGCCCACTTGTTTTCAATGGAACTTAGTGATCGTCTCTATATTAAGAGTTCAGACTTGTTTCCTTATGGATGACAAGGTCGTTTTCAGACTTGTTTCCTTATGGATGACAAGCTCGTTGGTTTGCACACAAGCTCATTGGCTTGCGCCGGGTCCGTCCCACTCTAACGACACCAATATTGTTCCCAACTTTACCACCTGCCCAATCCATTAGGTGTGAAGTTTTACCACAAAAAACCTCGGTATTAGTTAGAGTAGGGTAATTCTATTTAAACCCATTATGAAACTTTATCCCCACCAATGCGGGACATTTAACAATTGTAATACCTCTTTGCCACATAGAGAACGAGTAACAGATATGAAAAGTTGCAGACAATCATGTAAGAATATTTCAATGTTTTATTGTGCTCCATATGACATGGTTCATGATTCATGGTTCATGTGAGATATATTCAGATTAATGAATTTTGTTTAGAAGCAATTTTATTGGTCAAATTATGAAAACTGATTTCTTATATTATTATTGTGATGGTGGTAACTGATGATGGGTTTCATTAAGGAACAGTTTCTTTCTCTGCCTAGTGCACAACCCTTTTAATGTGTTAGATTAATAAAATTGCATATTTTCTACATGACCATTAACAATCGTAAAGTTTAAGATTGCTTAATTTTGGGTCACATGGTCCAATTGACAATAATAGACTCGTTACTCGATCGACAGATAGTTGATTCATTATTGTTTATGACCGCCGGCAATGTAAAGCTTACTGTCTAATACTGTTTTTACTAAGACCATCTCCAACCCTGGGCTAAAAGTCAAATTACCCCCCCCAAACACTCTCCAACCCATGCTAAAATTTTAGGCTAAATGCCAAATGCTATTTTTGGGCCAAATACCCCTCAGCTTTCCCCCCGGGCTAAATACGAAATGTTTATCGGAATTTAAATTTTTTTAGATTAAAATGTACATAAAATTAATTTACAATAATCTACATATTTATTTTTTTTAAAAAATTGATTTAAGAAAAAAATTTAGGCTAATTTCATTCTTTAATAATTCCGGGCTAAAATTTTAGGGTAGAACGGTTGGAGCAGAAAAGATGTTTCTGGGCTAAAAGCTAAATTTTCCGGGCTAAATGCGAACTTGGCTTTTAGCCTAAGGGTTGGAGATGGTCTAAGGGAGGTCATATATACATTGATTAATATATGGCGATCAATTAACCATTACAGTCAAATAAGTATCTAGTTAATTTTATAATTGATTGACCAAGATAGTCATATATGCAAGTTTAATATTATGTGATCAATTAGACACCGTAGATATTATTATTGTTATCTATTTATTTAATATTATGTGATCAATTAGACACCGTAGATATTATTATTGTTATTTATTTATTTATTTATTTTGGTCGAAAATGTAAACTTTATTCATTTTTAATTGAAATATTTACATCTTCTGTCAGAATATTAAATAAGAATTCAGGACCAATATGATCCCAATAATGGAAACCACCATTCCGAAATACATAAGAGGCAACGGCATGTGCTACTCTATTGCTCTGCCGATGACCATAAGCAACCTTCGCAGTCCCCAAGGAATTTAGGGCAGACCAAATACCATGAAGAATACCTTCCAGATTTGCATCAGCTTCCACTGCCTTGTTGATCATTTGGCAAACATTCTTCGTATCCATCTCGATAATAATGTTGTCAATCCCCTCTGTAATACAAAATTGTAGAGCATATCGTATGGCGCGACAGCTGCAGTGAGAAAATAAAGATCCCCGACACCCACTGCGGAGTGGAGCAGCCCTGCAAAATCCTTAATAGCCCAGCCCACACTTCCTTTCCTCGTCTCTATATTCCATGTAGCATCATTATTAGATCTAGTTTGGGAGTGAGGTGCTTAAAAAAAAAGCACCCATAAAAAAAAAGCTGTGAGGGTTTTAGGTGTTTGGTAAACTGAAAAAAAAGGGCTTATTTCGGAAGTTGCTGTGAGAATAAGCTGAAATCAAAGGAAAAAGCTAAAGCTGCTATTTGCAGCTTTGGAAAACTGGTTTTTTTTCAAAGCACATGGAGCTATAGTGCTTCTTTAATGAAAAGACCCACTATTAGACTGCTTTTTTTTCCAAAAGCACTTTTACAAAAAGTTTACCAAACATTCTGCTGATTTATTTCACAGCCGCTTATTCTCACAGCACAGCCGCTTATTCTCATAGCGGTTTTTTTTCAAAGCACAGCAATACCAAACCAGCCCTAATCTTTAGAACCCCATACTAGGGCTTTTTCCATTTGACAGGGTTAGAAGCATCTTCCCTTTGCCTTCTCGAACATCCTCCTTTGGCCTGACGGCCTAATTGCACTCCGCCACACGTGACCGCTATAACTCCATGGTCTCAATGGGGTGCCACCGCAACCCTTTAAACACCAAGTCATTTCTGCACTTCCAAATACGCCATAGCCCAAAAGCAATTTCCTGCAGAAGTTCTTGCTTCATTCCACTGTCATGGACTCTGTGGCAGAGGCGTGACCACTCATTCCGCTTCCTTCTTTTTTTTTAAATATTGCATCACAACTCATGCTTCCAGTGCTTCGTATCGTCATCAGTAAACTCATTCACCATGAAAGGCATCCCGTTACTTAAACTTTTGACCATACTTGTCGAATGAATAGGAAGACACAGATCCAAGTACGTTCGAATACTCTTCCTATCTCCAACTCTCCATCACATACCTCTCTCATCAATCATATTCACTACCATGAATGAGCAGCTTCTTATTTGTATGACAAGGAGTAAGACAAGGTTTACAGTCCATCATATTCACTTTCTGTAACAAGTCTTTGACATACTTGGCTTGATGAATAAAGAGTCCCTGAGATTGGTACTCAATTTGTAATCCAAGAAAAAAAAAATTAAGAGCCCCAAATCTTTCATTTCAAACTCTTTGGTTAATTGAGTAATTACATTTTGAACATTCATATCATCATAACCAATGAGAATGATATTATAACAGAAGAACAATAATGGAAGAACCATCACACTTCACAAAGAGAGAGGGGTCTGCATAAGACGATTGGAAGCCTACCTTGAGAAGAAAACCTGAAAACCTGTCATTCCAGGCTCTGGGAGCCTGCTGAAGTCCATACAGAGATCTCTCCAATTTGCATACATAATCTGGACAAGTAGGATCCACATAATATTGAGGTTGAGGCATGTAGACTTCTTCCTAAAGGAACCCATGCAGAAAATCATTATTGACATCTAACTGTTTGAGCTTCAGTTATGAGATGCAGCTAAGGACATGACTAACATAGCTATGTTTGGTTTAACCACAAGACTAAAGGTTTCATAATAGTCAAGACCAACCTCTTGTGAATACCTCATAGCTACTAAACTTGCTTTATACCTTGCCACTGAGCTATCCGAATTCTTCTTAATATTGCAGATCCACTTGCATCCTACAAGATTCTTATCAGGTGGTAGAGGTACAAGCTTCTAAGTTTTTTGCTGAATTAAAGCATCCGTTTCCTCTTTCATGGCAGTTTGCCATTGAACATATGTGATTGCAGTACTAAGGGATTGAGGTTCTTTGAGAGAAGAATCCTTATGTACTCACCTTCTTCTTAGAAATCCCAGACTTGGATCTAGTTTGCATTGGATGACAATTTTGAGAAATAATATAAACTGGTTGAAGATTATCAACCTGAGAAATTGTAGTATTTGGATTGTCTTCTAAATACACAAAGGGTATGGCTTCTGTATGAGAACTTGGACTGCTTGAATGAGAGAAAAGATCACTAGAACTATTGTGTTGGAGTGAGCTGGACTGAGTAACAAGATGAGGTCTAAGAGTGACATGAAATAGAAGAACACTTGGATGGTGGAAACAAAGTATCAGTGAGAAAACTGAACTTGCTTTCATCAAACAGCACATGTCGGATACAAGCAGCTTATGACCTTTGAGAAAAAAAAACATATATATCCCTTATATTATGTAGCATACTTCAGAAAAATACATTTAGTGCTTTTAGGTTCAAGCTTGTTAGCTTTGTATGGTTTCATGGATGAATAATACAGACAGCCAAAAATTCTTTAAGTGTTCAAGCCTAGGTGGAGAGTTATACAACAATTCAAAATGAGGCTTCATATGTAAAACAAGTGTAGACATTCTGTTTATGAGAAATGTGGCAGTGGCACAGGCATGAAACCAAAATTTTCAAGGTAAAAAAGCTTTTTCTAGACGGGTAATTGATGTCCCTATAACATGCCTATTGTTTCTCTCAGCTAAGCCATTCTGCTCTGTGTATATAGGCATGATATCTAATGTAAAATGCTTTTAGTGGTAAGAAACTGTTGAAAATAATATACTCTTCACTGCAATCCCTTTGCAATATTTTCACATAAGCAGCAAAGTAATTTGAGACAAAGGAAAGAAAAATTAACAAAAACATTGAACATGATGTGAAATTAAACTAGCACACAAATTAAACCCTCTTTTTGACAATTGTAGTATGGATAAATAGGGATCGTTCTAGGCTGGGGATTAGGAGAGACTGCTAATCTACTCAAATTAGACTCAATTTTACTTAACTAGACTTAAAAACACTAAACTAGACTCTTATGACTCAAAACTGACTCAAACTACTAAAAACTACACAAAACTAACACTAAAGATGACTTTGGACAAATTCTAAACTAAAAAGACTCAAAACATTAAAAAGACACCAATTTGGACATATTCTAACCTAAAGACACAAAATATAAAAGGGGGGGGGGGGGGGGGGGAGGGTTGGTTTTTTGAAGAATTTAAAACCTAACTAAGTTACTTGTAGAAATTAACTAAATGTAATACGAAATTGGGGTGTTTTTAAGAGGTGAATGGCTAGCTAGAGGGTCCTTCTCCACACATGACACATTGGTGTGAAATTTAACTTAACACACAAATTAAACCCTATTAAACATTTAATTGTAGTATTAAGCAAGTAGGGATTGTTCTAGACCGGAGATTAACTAGGGATGCTAATCAACACAAATAAGACTCAAAAACACTAAACTAGACTCTATAAACTCAAAACTGACTCATAACACTCAAAACAACAACAAAAAATAAAAAAGACTCAATTCTAGACCTAAGAAGTGATTTGGACGAAAATAAAACTTAACTTGACTCAAAAGACTGAAAGAAAACATATTATGACTTAACTAATAAGACTCAATGAAAGGGGAATTGTTTTTTACTAATTTAACGAATTTAAAACTTAAAACAGAAAATTCACATAAAACACTTTATAAAAACGATTTTGGTGAATTGAAAAGGGTGAAAGGCTAGTTAGAGGGTCCTTTTCCACACATGACATATGCATACAAACCAATTTCCAGTTATTATTCTTTTAAACCATGAATGACAACACCCCAAGTTAACCGTGATAGCACAAATTAACCATCAGATTTTCCTTAATTCATTGAATTGGATGGAATACGCATCACAACCCAATTATCCTCCTCAAGTCCCCTAACTATGGAAAGCATGATAGAAAGACATATCAAAGGTCATTAAGTTCCTTGAAAACCATAAGTATTGACGAGGCATTCGTAACAATGAAAAACATGATACTTCTGCCTAGGACTTACTTAACACAATCATCACTAGTGACTTTTACTACTTGTGAATATAAGTTCATAATGATTAGGTGAAACTCCCTTATACTCTAGCATCAAGTTCATACATGCAAATTAAGTGTGCATCTTCAATCAACATACATAAACAAGTTTTGATAACTCAGATAAGCAAATCACATTCAAGACTCAAGAAACAATAACTGAATGTAATCAATTCATATAAAGCATATAATCATGGCTTCGAATTCACCTCCAACTATAAAGAAATTAGTTCCTCATGCCTTTGAAAACATAAAACCAAATTAAAATAAACATTGAAACAAATCTAGGGATAGAAAGAACCAGGAACGTCCTAGCAACTCCAATGGTAGATTTCGAACCCTCATTGGATTGCAAGCCACGGCACAAAGCTCCATCTTCCTTCCTTGCAAGCACTTGATGAATTTCTGTGTTTTGGCGTGAATTGTATGGTAGATGGTGATGTCGAATTATGTGGAGGGTGGTGATCTGATTTGTGTGGCAGAATGATGTATTTATAGGCTAGGCACGACATAAGGCTGAGTAGGAATAGGATTGTGTAACCAAAACCCAAGTGGAATGGGTTAAAACAATCATAAACCAAAGGGAATTTAGGCTAGAAAGGTGCGGCAGGTTTTAAAGCTTCTAGAAAGGATGTTTCAGCACAAATTTATGAACCTAAAGGGACAAGGATACATGGCATGGGTTCAGAGAAGGATCACAATTCCTAAATCTCCAAGGAGAGGGCATATATGCGGCACATAAGGGATAAAGGTTATAGAATCTGAAATATGTATTTTAAATGCATAATTATCCCTTATAAATGGCTAGAATTAAGACACAAACTGATTTGAATAAGATAAGATAAGATAAGGCTAGATTAGGAAAGGATAAGATAAGATAAGGTTAGATAAGGTTTTGGGTAATGTTCATTCTTTTGAGCTGATTCCTTATCTTCTTTGTCTTGGATTTATTTCTTCAACTCTTTAGCACATTCCTTGACATATTTGGTCTTCAAATTCGTCCATCCATCTTGCTCCACTCATAAGCTATCCATTTGATGCCCAAAACTGCTTCAAAATGCTCCAAATTGCACTTTCTTGCCAACTTTGTCATTTAGACCTACAAACACACGAAAATAACTTAAAACACTATAATAAGTAGAAACTAGCTATGAAAATGCAAGAAAATAACTTTGTCATATGCTCCTATCACACATACGCATACGAATCGATTTCCAGTTATTCTTCCTATAAACCATGAATGATAACGTCCCAGATTAACCGTGAACAACACTAATTAACCCTCAGATTTTCCTAAGTTCATTAAAATTGGACTCATCGTCGCAACCAAATTATTCTTATCAAGTTCCCTACACGAACAACATGATAGAGATACATATCAAAGATCATTAAGTTCTATGAAAATCATAAGCATTGACAAAGCATTCGTAACTATGAACAACATGATACTCCTGCCAAGAATTCACTTAACATGATCATGACCAATGACCTCCACTACTTGTAAATATAAGTTCATAACTATTAGGTGAAATTCCCTTATAGTTTAGCATCAAATCCAAGCATGCAAACTAAGTAGGCCTTCTTAATCAACATACAAGAATAAGTTCTGAATCAAACAGTTAAGCAAATTGCATTCACAATTCATGAAATCATAATTGAAAGTAATCAATTCATATGCAATATATGTTCATGGCTTTGAATTCGCCTCTAGCCAAAACGAGTTTAGTTCCTCATGTTTGCAATTACACAAAGATAACTTAAATTAAACATTGAAAACAAAGGATAGAATACACCTAAGAATGTTCCATCAATCCAAACTTGAATGGCAGAGCGCGACAAAAGGTCTCCTTTCCTTTCTCCTTGCAAAGCTGCGACACGAAAGGGATTTCAGAGTATGATGGATGTATGGTGCGAATTTGTGGTGAAAGATGGTTAATTATGAGTGCTACGTCACTTTATATTTATAGGGAAAGGAAGATGCATGGCATAGGCTGAAAATGAGGGGAATTAGGACTACAAATCAACAAGGAATAAGGATACTTCTAATCAGATTCCAAGGAGGAAAAGAAGTAGTCCCTGTAGCAGGAAATATAGCTTCTAGAAGGGCTAGGTGTGGCACACTTTTAGGGATAATGTCTTGGCTTCTAGAAACCTGATTTGTAGGTGATTTAATGTGAAATTAATCCCCCTTGTAGCTGGAATTAAACTAGGATAAGATTAGGATAGGATAAGATAAGGTTGGATAATGTTTCTTCTTTTTGGCTGATTCCTTATCTTCTTTGTCTTGAATTCATTCTTCCAGATTTGTAGCACATTCCTAGCCTCTTTGAACTTCAAAAACGTCCATCCACCTTGTTCCATTCACATGCTATCCCTTCTTGGCCCAAAACTACTTCAAAATGCTTCAAATTGCACTTTCTTGCCAACTTTGTCATTTGGACCTACAAACACACAAAAATAGCTTAAATCACTATAATAAACAGAAACTAGATATGAAAATGCAAGAAAATATGCTCCTATCAAATTCCCCCACACTTGACTTTTGCTAGTCCTTGAGGAAAACAAAACAAACAAAACATAACATAGACCTTCCAATGTTTGCCTCAGGGATTTCCAATGAAACATGACACATTAAAAATCACCACTCACATAGATTTTAGCTATCCTTACCCTCGAGCTCATACTTAATCACAGTCACCACTCACTAGCTCATATTTAATCAATTAAAACAACATTTTGAATGTAGTAACATGCCTTAGAGAATTCCCTCAATTCCTCACCGAATATACTCTTTATTTTCACACATATTTTCTGACTACACTCCCTATACTAGGTATATGTGAGAAGATTGATGGAAATATGTAGACTAGCACTTACATATGTTATAATCAAAGAAGGCACTTTCTGGAATTATTAATGCATGTATATATATGATCTCATGAACGGAATGCCACTACTTAGAAGCGAGAACCAGGGATTTCATATGCTCGTACCAATTTCAAACTCCACATATTGAAACACATAACAACCAAGATAGAAGTCTAAGGGTTGTGATGGGGCTAAGTGTATTGGCTAACAAAGAAAGGTCAAGGATAAACAAAGGTTCTTAAAGCAATAGTAAGCAAAGTAATGAAATCAACACTTAGAATTCAACTTCTGAATGCAGCAACTAACTTTAAACACAAGGGGAAGATTCACACAATACTTAGGGCCGAATTCAAACTTTTAGACCCTTCTTCAACAACCAATACTTGTGAGTACATTCTCACTTATCTAGAACTCCTTTCCTTTCTTTTTTCTTTTCTTTTTCACGTTTTTTTTTCTTTTTGCTTCCCCCACACTTGTTCCTCTGCATAATGTTGATCCAAAGGAATTTCCTCTAAGTCATGCTCCACTATACTTTAAGAACAAGGGTATGGATAGTGATGAGTAGAATTTATATTATATATTTTACCTAATCCTAGTATATTTTGGTTAATATTTTGGAAGAATTTTGATACTTTGAATTGTATTTTCAATATAAGACTTTCAACTTCCTCTGGAGCAAAACAGGACCAAACTGACGAGTTTTGGAGTAATTCTAGTTGGAGGACGTTCGTGAGTCACTTAGCTTGATCGTATCAAAATTTGGGATTTTTTCACAAAGCGGTTATTTTCTGGCGATGGAATAAAGAAGCAGGGTGCAGTGCAGGAATACAACACAGATGGACTGAATAAGGAAGAACAACTTGTTTGCAAAAAGTCAACAATCTTGAGTAATTTCAACACTCGAGTAAATCACTACTAAGAAAGTAGCACTCAACAGCAACAATCAACAATCAACCACAAAAACAAAAGATTGAGTAATACAAATCAAGAAATCCCCAAATCCTAGGATTTGGAAATATCAGACATTTGTAAAATCACATATCAGTAATTCGGAGTAGAAAAGTAAGAAGGAGCTATAGAACCTGAAGAAATGAGTTCATAGAAACGATTAACAACACTCATCAACTGTATCGACTGAGAGAATCAACACAGCATCAACAACAACCTTTGAAGAACTTAGCAAACCAGAACATGATTGGAGTTTGAGAAATAGCAACCAATACTGAGCGTAACCAAAGAAAAGTAAGTGAAAGCAAGACAGATCGTCAACCGGATGTGTCAGCCATTCTCACCGAAGATACCACAATAATAGTGTGAAAACTTACGAACGAAGCAACCTCAAGAAAGAGAGAGAGAGAGAGAGAGAAAGAAAGGGAGAGAAAATAGAGAGAGAGAGAGAGAAAGTAGAGAAGGAAAGTTAGTTAAAACTGAATATTTTCATTCATTCAACTTGTGTGTAATAATTACAACTGTTGGTATTTATACATTTGTATACCACTCAACTAACTAATTAAAGACATGACCAGTGATAAACAAAAACTTGTCACAATCCTATGCGCTCATAATCTCATCAATTCTATCACCTTCTACCCTGTAAGATGCCCTTCCATCCCCACAAAGTTTTCCTTCCCTCTTTGGCAGTCATGAAGGATCCTCATTTGTGATACTGCTTATGTAAGAGCTTCGAAATTAGAGTTTTAGGATGATGAATAATTCTCCAAGCAATCTTAGCTAGCATAACCGAATTATAGCATTGCAAATTTCAAAAACCAAGACCGCCATTCTGCTTATTTTGTGTCAATTTTTGCTAGGAAGCCCAGTGCACACCTTTTCCATTCTCCTGGCCTCGCCACCGAAAATACAAAATCATACTACCCATTTCATTGTATAGACAGACTAGGATTTTGAAACAACACATAGCATAAGTAGGGATTGCAATAGCCACCGCTTTGATCAGAACGTCCTTTCCCACCAGCGATAGGAGTTGCTCGGGCCATCCATTGACTCTATATTCAAGTTTTTTTCTAACATTCTCAAAATTGCTTTCTTTGAGTGCCCAAAATTGGTTTGCAGCCCCAAATATTTACCAAATCCATCTCGTGCTTGTATTTTTAAGATTTGAGCAATCCTCTTTTTCCTCCATTTTGGGTAGGTAGATCCAAAGTAAAGAGGAAAAAAGAGGATTCGAGCAATCCTCTTTTTTACAAGCGCAAAGCAAAAGAGTTAGGAAAAAATCACTTTATGAGTGCATAGTTCTTTACTTTGGATCTACCTATCCAAAATGGGGGAAAAAAGAGGATTGCTTGAATCTTTATGAGTGCATAAGTCTAAACTGACTCTTTTGCTTTGCACTTGTAATCTTCAGAATAACAACTATGTTGGTATGATTCATTTTTTGAAGCATTTGCCCTGAGTGCCAAAAAGCTTCACCACCTTGATAATGTCTACTTTTATCACTTCCCAGTTACCATGGTAAAAAAATCCCAGCAAAACCATCAAGTCCCGGTGATTTTGTCGCAGGGATTTGGAAGACTATTTTACGTATTTCGTCCTCGGAGACTAGTTTAATCAAGTCATAATTTCCCTTGGACTACAACATTGTATCCACACAATCTAAGACCTCATGGATATCAAATTAAATGATAATTAATCAAATACTCGTGCTTTATGGATGCATATATTTTGAGTTCAACTGCCTTATATTTTAGGGAAATACCCCAAAATGGGACATTTTCTTTATTTTGGGATAGAAATAGGATTTTTTGAATATGCTCACGCCATGCAAATTTGCTAGACATAAATAGAATTTTCCTACACCTTGAAATGACCTGATTGCCTTTGTATATAAATGGGTTATTTCCTCCAATTTTCTTATTTCTCCCTCTCTCTCTACCCTCTCTCTTTGTCGAAGAACCCTAATGATGCTCTCATCGTTTAACAACCCACCCCACCAGTGACAACCCTTTCTCTCTCACCCATGACCATCCTTTCACCAGTCCCCTCTCTCATTTGTTTTCAAATTGGTGACCCAAGATTCAGATCTCATCTAACTTTTGGGTGACAGTACAACTCCCAAATCACAATCCCAAAAGCTTGGTGTGAAATGGATAACAATTCATCCACCAAAGCTCTCATGAAAGTTGCAGGTGGGATTGGATGAATTAACATGAGCCAAAGCCTAGTACGAGTAATGCGGGTTTCTCTACGATATTTGGGCAATATTTTTTAATTTTTTAATGGGCAATATTTTTTAATTTTTTAATGGTTTGTTTATGGGTTTTGATTTCAATGTGCAATATTTATGACTATTAATTTCTGGTTCGTATGTTTTATGGCTGCTAGGTTTCTTGGCTTTACCTATATTTTGTGAGTTCATGGGTTCTATGGCAGGGGTCAAATATTTCTTGGTTTTGGCTTCAATTTTTTCTAGAAAACTATACACTATATGCACACAAGATGCATATAGGAGGTCAAATTTGGGTTTGTGCTCAATTATTGTAGCCTAATTTTGATGGAACATGATGAACAATGACACATAATCATGTCCTCTACGATGCAAACCTACGACATCAGGTTTTGGAGACTTAAGTGTGCTTTGTTCATACTTGTGTTGTGCATCTTTTCATTTAAGAAAGCAAACATTGTTATTGATACAAAAAACTTCTCCCTTTTCCATTTATTAACAAAAAGTACGTGACAACTATATTTGAAGAAAAGTAAAGGAAAAGAAACAAATCTAGTCCCTATTAAAGCCATTTAACATATAAAAAATGTTCATTTCCTGATGCCATCTAAAAAAATTGCAGCTACTGAATTTGTCATGGCACCAGAAATTCCAATAGGGTCAGACTGTGAAAGGACCTTGTGCACTTCCATAGTTGTTGCATGCTTCGACGACAGCACTATCATCGTGAAGTTTTATTATTCTACCTTTAACTTCCCTAGCCACCAGAATTGACTAAAAAACCTGCCAAATTTGTCATGCTTTGACAGCAGCACTGAATTTGTCATGGCACCAGAAATCCCAATAGGATCGTTGTGCTTTTCTTTATAGTTCTACCTTTCTTCATCGTTCTACAACTGGATGAGGTGGTTTGTGCTTGGACAAGCATGAATAAATACATCATCTCTCATGCAACCCAAAACTTATTCATGCACAATTTTGTAATTAATTATCACATTTTCCTAATTGTGCCTACCTTTTTAAGCTTCTTGTTTATGTATGCACAATAACCAACTAGATGAGGTGGTTGAGACTTTACAACCTAACCATGCATGCACAATAACCAAACGTCGTCACTTTTAATTCAGACAAACCTTGAGAACCCAACCACACACCAAACCTATAGGACCCATCATTGACTATTATTTGTACCTTTTGGGTTCGTTTAAGGGAGATGAAGATGTCGTGTGCATATACTGTGTATTTCATATGCAGTACATATGCATGTGCATTTACTGTGCATGTACTGTAAATGGATTGTGCATTGTCTTTTGGTTTGCATGTCAGTGATTCATGCACAATATCCAAAGAAAATAATAAAAAGATAGACAAGCATTGATGAGTGGGAAAGAGTGGCAGCAAGTTAGATCAATGACAAGGTAATGATGACACATTCGGCTAGTTTTTTGTAATTATGCCTATTTTTTAAAGCTTGTTGTTTGTATATCTTTACAAAGAAAAATTACAAAGTCCATAGCATTACAAATTTAGTAGTACATGAGAGACAACAAAATTAAATGCTAGATTTAAACGCTGTAATTACAACAAAGTTAAACGAACAAGAAAATAAACTTAGTACCTATCTCTACCACATAATATATCACAAAAACATATTCACTTCCTGATGCTATTTACAGGCATTACAGGTAGTGAATTTTTCATGGTTACATGCATTTCAATGTGTTCGGAGTGTGATTGGACCCTGCGGACTTCCACAGTCGTTACAAGGTTTGATGGCAGCGTTGTCTTGGTGTAGTTTTAGTATTTGGGTCCTTACTTCTCTATGCACCAAAAAATCTGACAAACACAACTGAAACCTCTCTTGGCATTCCATTACACTCAACTGTCCCGAGTTGTGACAATTGAGAGAATAGAGAAGTTTGAGCCCTTTGTGCTTAGAAACCAACCTGTGGCACACTAAGATCGCACCGTACACGTTCCTTTCTACTTGACAGCCTTCCGAGATTGCACTCTTAAGCTGCTGAATTTCAGCTTCTTTCTTGTTATCTTGGAAGAAGTATTGCATTCACACCATGTAGAGGGCCTCGAAGTTGCGACATTGGATGTAGGGATTGATAAATGTTGAGACTTTGTTAGACGCACCCCATGATCTAAGCAAATGACGGTCTCAACTATAATATTGATTTATTGGTAGATGCGACAGTCTTCGACTATATCCTTGAACTTCTTCGACACTATCTTTGCCGAAAAGTGTTCCCTTAATGAGCGGGGAGCAACGATGATGAGAATTTTGAGAAGAACGTCATCAAAAACATATTGCATAGATGAAGAGGTGGTGCAGCCTTTCTCGTCATTTTCAAAATCTGGTTTTTTTTAGGAGGATGGAAATTTAACTTGTAGTTTTGTAATGAAGCACAAACCGCTAGACAACTTAAATAAATGGAGAATAAGGATAATTCAAATGGTGCAACTTCCCATCGCAAAAGGGGTCATTTAAACGGTGCAACTTCCTATGCAAAAAAGTTAACTTCTTATGTACATAATAATTCAAAAACAAAACTAGCCAATACCATTACAAAAGTAAATTAAAGATAACCGCTCTCTGTATGGTCATGATACTATGCACACAGCAAGCACACTGAATGATCTCCTATGGTCATGATATGCACACTGCATGCTGCGTCTTGAATACTGAAAACATATAATCTGGAATTGGAAAAATTTACATTTTCCAAAATTCTTTTGGGCCAAATTAAGTGCCCAAACAAAAAACTAATTAAAACCCACTACTTTTGTGATATATTATAATTAAACATCGGAAATTTACTAGTTGACATTAGGAAAAAGCACATCTTACACATATTGAATGCAATTCACATCTTACACATATTGAATGCAATGTACACCTCAAATCTACACCGCATTTACCTTGCCTTATCAATTTGCTAACTAGTTTGCCAACCAATCCATTTAGAAACAAAGCATGGAAGGCAACATTTGCTATCCAATTTGGACTTTATTATTTGGGATTTTCACTAATATGAGGATGGTGCATTTTCAAAGATATGAAACCCTAAAATAATGGGGTAAGTCTCATTATTGTAAACCTAGTCTTGTAGAGAATCCCAAGGCCAACATGTTAATGCCGACTGGGTTTATAGTAATGTGTGAAAAAAATTTGATTTTTGACGGGGTACAATACTGCGTATGTTCCAATTTGTGTTTCAGTTCAATTGCAGAAATTTCACAAAATTTTCCTGATGTGTGCATATGCTGTGCAAGTTGCATACATAAGGTGTGCATTTCTTGCGCATGGCATATTATGTACATACGATATTATAAGGTGATATGCATATTATGTGCAGTTTGTTGCATGGTATGTGCATGTTATATGCATATAACAAGGATACATAGTACACATGTTTATTATAATAAAATACTTAGCTAATACATTGCACAACAATAAAATGTCAAATAATCCCTTTATGGTTGACGCGATTACTTTCCCTTTGCTAGTCAACAAAAATCCTCAAAGTCCTTGTTGCCTTCCTCATCTGTTTTGCCTTTTCCCTCTCGAGAACGCTTGTATGACTCAATATGGCCCTGTTTCTGGAACAATTCAAAATTTAGGAATTCACCCTTTCTTTCGACGTGTGAACCTTGTTTTCTGCTTGCTTCCACGGTAAAGCGCTCCATTGGCTTCACCGTTGAGGTCCACAAGCTCTTTTTCTATCTTCATTAACTTGTGGTTCCAATACTCGACAACGCTTGTCTCATAGTCGAGTCTCCCGGACCTAATCTATACTTTTCAGCAAATCTATGAGTCCATAGAGCTAAACGATGACGTAGGATTTGCCTTTGGCGACCCTAGAAGTGGAGGAGGTTCCATGTTGTATCACCCGTGGAATTTTGCGTTAAAGCCCTTAGTTTCATATGAGAACTTGGACATGTTTGTGTTCTCAACTGTTTTGGCTTTTAGGAGGGTTAATGGTTATTTAGACTATGTGTGAGAAGCATATTTATGTACGAGTCTACCATGATGAGGATGAAATTAGTTGGGTAAAAGAGGGAATGTGTTGAAGGTGTTTATGTGGTAAGGATGTGATGCATGTGATCTTCAAATGTTGTAAGAATGCCCACTAATACTTTGCTGTCCCCCAAGTTGAAAGATGCTTCCAAATGTTGTTACTTTATTTCCAACATAAAGGTTAGTGTGACAAGTCTCACACACCTTACATCAAGTTATGCATGGGTGGGTCCAGACATATCTAACTATTTTGTAATGGTGGGGACTATACATTCATATCTTTTTCTTTTCTTTTCTTTTCTTTTTTTCTTTCTAAACCCATTGTTATGGTTTTAAATCAACATCTGAAGGACCTTTTGAAACCCAGAATCCAACACGTTGTATATACTGATAACGATATACAAGCACAAGGCAAATCATGTGGAGATGACAAATATGCATGTCATGTGCATATTGTGTACAATTTCTTTCATATTGAACTAAGACTTGTAATTCACAAACATTTTCAAACAAATACTCATTCTAGATCGAATACAAAAAATAATTGCAAGTTCATAGCAAAATTGACAAATATTGAGCATTCTGTAACAAACCCACAAAGCCAGAAATCTAAAGTAACGCAAAATGCAAAACTCTTAAGATTGAAACCCAGAAATCTAAAATAACAAAACCCATAAAAAAATAAAGATTTCCAAAACACATTTCGAGCCCTCTTGTCTTCATCCCTCCTTTGTTTGACTTCCCGTCTCTACAAATCCAAAAAAACCTAATTGAACAAATAAGTAATTAGTTGCAAAAATAGAGACAATGACTGAGTTAGAGAGAAAGATATGAGAGAGAGAAAAAGAGACGAACTTGATGGCATTGGAAATATCTACCGAAGCGTCATTGACCGAAAAGAATGGAACTTTCTGGCCAAAACACAAAATTTGGTACAAAAATCATATCTTTAAGGATGAAACATTCATGAAAATGAGTGTAAACACGGGAATTCCTGCGATGAAAGAGACAAGAACACGTGTACAAAATAATATTTGTATTAATGATTTAGGGGTTACAATCTCTTCTACAAACTTAGCCTCTGATTCTATCTTTGAAACGTGTAGATGTAGTGTTGTTGATCCAGGGGCCGTCGAGGCTTGATCTTGGACGAACAGTTAATGAATGATGAACACCTTCTTCAAGGGCCGTCGGGGCTTGATCTTGAATGGGTGGACGTTCTTCAAGGGGTCGTCGGGACTTGATCTTGAAGGAGGATTTCACGAAGAACGAAGAGGGTTTTCTTGATCCTTCGGGATTTGCTTGAGAGCTTCAAAGTTTCGAGGCTTCAAGGCTTTGGTGTGGTGTGAATTCTCTTCCAATTTGGGAGTAGAGAAAGTGTATGTAAAAATCCTCCCCTTGATCCTTTGATGGAGAGGCCTATTTATAGGCTTTGAGAATGAATCACCACCATCCATTTGTTTTGGTGGATGTTGTAGGTGAATTGGTGGATTGTTGTAGGTGAATTTGGGTGGAGGTTGTAGGTGAATTTGGATGGATTGTTGTAGGTGAATTTGGGTGGAGGTTGTAGGTGAATTTGGATGGAGGTTGTAGGTGAATTTGGATGGATTGTTGGAGGTGAATTTGGGTGTATGTTGGTTGTAATTTTAACACAATGGTCAACATTCATTTCACTAAAATTTCAATGTTTACAAATGCAATCTTAATGCAATGGCTAACATTTATGCCACCAAAATTTCAATGTCTACAAATGCCCCCACTTCAAGGCGCATTGTATACATGTGCTTGTTACATGTAGAAGATGCGTTTTGAAGTCCCTTAATGCAGTTGTCAATCCAAGGGCCGTTGAGGCTTGATTTTGAACTGGCCTGGGAGTTTCTTCAAGTGCCGTTTAAGGCTTGTTCTCGAATTTTGTTTGAAATTTCTTCAAGGGCTTTTGAGGCTTGATCTTGGATGAAATTGGACCACAAGGAGCTTCGTGTAGTAGACGATCCTTGGCTTTGATAATGGATGAATCATCACGTATTTTGTTGTGCTTGTTGACTTTCCACAGCTTTGATCTTGAACTAGGCTGGAGGAGTTTTCTGGTCTCCTCCAAAGGACTTTCCACAGACTTAATCTTGAACTGGATTTGACTCAAGGGTGGCGGACACTTGATCTTGAGTTAGGGTTGTTGAGGCTTGATCTCAAACTTAAACATGACCACGAGCAGTTTCAGGACATGCATGCTTTGAAAGATCAAGGAAGTTCGCAGCATTTTCATATGAACCCTGAGCAGTTTGGTCGACAGTATGATCTTCAAGATTGATGGGCTCTTCTTCCAGTTGGTGACTTGATCTTTAAGGATTATCGAGGCTTTGCTCTTCGGTGACGGTGCCAGCGAAAGGTTGTTATAGCTTCTCGAGCCTTTTGGTTAGAGCAACGGTGTCCAGCTTGGATCTTTACTTGAACTCCTCCGTCTGGATTATGTGGTCACGCAGGGAAGGCTTCGTGCTTCATGATTTGTTCCAGCTCGTTGTGTTGCATTCTTCTCTGCTTGTTTCTTTTGCATAGCTGAAGCGGTATGCAACCTTTTACCTTTAAATGGTTCTTCGGAGCACCACCTCTCAGCGACTCACTCATGCTTGGCAGCTTCAGTGCAAAGAGCCGATGTCAACAGATCCACACTCCTGAAGCATTTGCTGAGGGAATTCGCGACATATCAGCAGTTGAAGATGAGCACTCGAGAGCAATGCTAGGTAAGCAACCAGGCAAAGGTTCCAGGCAATCAGTTCTCGATCAGACGTTTAATTTCAGGTTCCGACTGATTGCTTCCTTTCTCCTTGTTCTGCAGGCAAAAGCAAGGGCACGGGAAATGATGGGAGGAAAGCATGATATGAGATACCTTTGCTTTCGACCCCAGTGATATGAGATACTTTTGCTTTTGAAGAAGTAGCGGACGATCAGCACATGCATTCGTCGCGCTTGTCTCCATACGCTTCTCCATACGCTTCGATGCATCATCTTCATCTGCATCATCTTCACCTGCATTATCAGGAGCTTGAGTGGAGGTTCCGACATATTGCTTCCTTTATCCTTGTCTTCGCAGTGAAGAGGGAGGACAAAGAAAAGGATAGGGAGAAAGCGTGCTATGAGATACTCTTGCTCTCATCCCTAGTGATATGAGATACCTTTGTTCTGATGTGGCTTGGTTGAAGAGGCGCTTCCATGGAGGAAAAAAAAAAGCTGAGTTTTGGTTGCAGATGCCTTCGACGAAGAAGAAAGGTCAGGCTAGATGTGTTTTTATGGAGGAAGAAAAACTGAGTTTTGGTTGCAGACAACGTCTTCGGCAAGAAAGAAAGGTCAGGCTGGACGTGTTTTTCATAGAGGAAGAAAAACTGAGTTTTGGTTGGAGACAACGTCTTCGGCAAGAAAGAAAGGTCAGGCTGGATGTGTTTTCATGGAGAAAGGAAAACCTGAGTTTTGGTTGGAGACAACGTCTTCGGCAAGAAAGAAAGGTCAGGCTGGACGTGTTTTTCATAGAGGAAGAAAAACTGAGTTTTGGTTGGAGACAACGTCTTCGGCAAGAAAGAAAGGTCAGGCTGGACGTGTTTTTCATAGAGGAAGAAAAACTGAGTTTTGGTTGGAGACAACGTCTTCGGCAAGAAAGAAAGGTCAGGCTGGACGTGTTTTTCATAGAGGAAGAAAAACTGAGTTTTGGTTGGAGACAACGTCTTCGGCAAGAAAGAAAGGTCAGGCTGGACGTGTTTTTCATAGAGGAAGAAAAACTGAGTTTTGGTTGGAGACAACGTCTTCGGCAAGAAAGAAAGGTCAGGCTGGACGTGTTTTTCATAGAGGAAGAAAAACTGAGTTTTGGTTGGAGACAACGTCTTCGGCAAGAAAGAAAGGTCAGGCTGGACGTGTTTTTCATAGAGGAAGAAAAACTGAGTTTTGGTTGGAGACAACGTCTTCGGCAAGAAAGAAAGGTCAGGCTGGACGTGTTTTTCATAGAGGAAGAAAAACTGAGTTTTGGTTGGAGACAACGTCTTCGGCAAGAAAGAAAGGTCAGGCTGGACGTGTTTTTCATAGAGGAAGAAAAACTGAGTTTTGGTTGGAGACAACGTCTTCGGCAAGAAAGAAAGGTCAGGCTGGACGTGTTTTTCATAGAGGAAGAAAAACTGAGTTTTGGTTGGAGACAACGTCTTCGGCAAGAAAGAAAGGTCAGGCTGGACGTGTTTTTCATAGAGGAAGAAAAACTGAGTTTTGGTTGGAGACAACGTCTTCGGCAAGAAAGAAAGGTCAGGCTGGA
>VIEB01000006.1:1842468-1963267 GCA_006547085.1 Malus baccata | reverse complement strand
CCAACATTTTTCAAAAGTCTAGTTGGAAGCTTGCACTACTTGACTTGCACAAGACCAGATATTCTCTATGCCGTCGGATTGGTCAGTCACTACATGGAGAATCCCACAACTACACATTTGAAGACGGCTAAAAGAATTGTTCAATACCTTAAAGGTACTATTAACTTTGGCTTGTTCTATTCAAGTTCTGATAACTACAAACTTGTTGGATATAGCGACAGTGATTGAGCAGGAGATTCCGACGATAGAAAAAACACTACTGGAATTGTGTTCTTCATGGGAGACATTGCATTCACATGGATGTCGAAGAAGCAACCGATTGTCACTATTTCTACCTGTGAAGCTGAATACATAGCTACAACCTTATGTGTCTGTCATGCAATCTGGCTGAGAAACTTGTTGAAAGAATTAAGCATGCCATAAGAAGAGCCAACAAAGATCTATGACAACAAGTCTGCAATAGCTCTAGCAAAAAATCCAGTATTCCATGACAGGAGCAAACACATAAATACCCGTTATCATTACATAAGAGAGTGTATTGCGAGAAAGGATGTGCAAGTGGAATACGTGAAGTCTCAAGATCAAGTTGCGGACATATTCACTAAGCCACTCAAACAAGAAGACTTTGTCAGCCTGAGAAACTCAATCGGCGTCACAAGACAAGATTAAGGGGGGATGTTAAAAGGTAATCTTGTCTTCAACCCAAGACAAGTCATCCAACCCAAAGTAAATGTGCAAATGCTAGAAAATTGTAGCAATCTATGTCGGTAATATAGCTGGAGAATTCCAGCAATTCCAGTCGGTTATCACTAAAATATCCAAGCTAAAGAAAGATCTAGAGGCAGCAAAATCATGTGGTCATTGCTGCAATGCTCATGTCGGTGGTAACAAAGATAATCGGTGAACACCACCTATAAATAGGTGTGTGGTGTTGTGTAACAACCAAGAGAGCAAATAGTAAGAAGTGAGAGTGTCAAGTAAGAATTAAGAAGAAGCAACAAAGCTTCTATGAGTGTTTGAGTGTTTCCTCTTGTACTAAGTTTGTGAGTGAATAAAAAATTTTGTGTAATACTTTGAGTGTTCTTTCTTTCTCTTACCTATCAATTCCGTTGCATTACGTTCTTCTTTGTGAGATAAACATCTCCAAAGTAGTGAAGTCTTTTTAAGCCCCAACAAAATCAAGGTCTGCAATGTGAGGGTAGTTGCAGCTTATTCTAAAGCTCAGCTTTCTAACCAATTAACTGTCTTTGAATTTGTTACATCAGGAGTCTTGTCGATCCGTTTTCTTCATTGAATTTCAGTTTTTCACTGATCTGCGCATTGTTGGGTCTTGTTTTTTCTTCAGTAAATGATTGGAGCTAACAAAACAGCTTATATGTCGGAGAAATATTGCAGACTCATCAATCTCATGAACATACTGCAATCTTATGATTTATTTTTGCGTCCTTCAAATCTTGTCATACAAATCCTCTAATAGAGTCATTGTGATTCTATGCTCTTCAATATTTTCTTTATAAAATTCATCGAACTCACTGTGGCGTAGTGTGCTTATATACACAATGGTTTTAAATATTTTTGAACCACTGAAATTTCTACCACTCACAACATGTAGTTTTGAATCATCACTTCAGCAAGTTCATAAAAAATTAACTGGTAAGTTAATTTTCGCTTCAGTTATATTGGAGCCAAATTTAGGTATACCAGTCATGTGGTATGCTAAAAGAGAAGCATATACCTCCAAGTTACTGCAGGGCACATTTAATTAAGCTGGAAAATTTTGTGGAAAATTTTATTTTCTGAAAGTGTGATATACGGTATGAAAACACAGAATCAAAATATTTCCTCTTCCTTGTTGACAGGAGCATTAGAATCATACAATGATTCTGGTATTACTGAAGTATAAGGTTACTGACAGGACAACAAAATACTACATACTCCCTTAATCAAAGTACACGAAAAACTCATGAAAATATACAGCTTATTGATTAAATTATGCAGCATCATTTTACCATCAAGTTGAAGTTATATGCAGACATAATTGAATGGTAGAGCAATTTTTTATTTCTTACGAGTGCGGCATTTGGCCAATAGATCAATCACACTAGCAACTTTTGGCCTTCGAATTGACCTTCTCAAGTTACTGCTAATGTGCATCGCCGCCTTATACGAATCAAATTACATATAACGCGTAAAATTTCTCTAGCTAGTGGCCATTTGACAAGGAATATTACATCATGTGGCTTCATTATACGAAGCCGCACTGAAGAACTTGATAATCTTAATAATAAACGTAAAGTATTTAGCTGCATGCTTGATGGAAGTTTGCTTCAAGGGTAGGCAGTTCATGAGCGTATCATGGGGTTTGGATTTGGCCAAACTCAGTGCCTTGTTTATTAACCCTCCAATGGCTTCAGATTATAACCAACTAGTCTCATGCTTGGAGTCTCACCTACCATTCTGCAATTATTTCTGTAAACACGGGAATTCCTGTGATGAAAGAGACAAGAACACGTGTACAAAATAATATTTGTATTAATGATTTAGGGGTTACAATCTCTTCTACAAACTTAGCCTCTGATTCTATCTTTGAAACGTGTAGATGTAGTGTTGTTGATCCAGGGGCCGTCGAGGCTTGATCTTGGACGAACAGTTGATGAATGATGAACACCTTCTTCAAGGGCCGTCGGGGCTTGATCTTGAATGGGTGGACGTTCTTCAAGGGGTCGTCGGGACTTGATCTTGAAGGAGGATTTCACGAAGAACGAAGAGGGTTTTCTTGATCCTTCGGGATTTGCTTGAGAGCTTCAAAGTTTCGAGGCTTCAAGGCTTTGGTGTGGTGTGAATTCTCTTCCAATTTGGGAGTAGAGAAAGTGTATGTAAAAATCCTCCCCTTGATCCTTTGATGGAGAGGCCTATTTATAGGCTTTGAGAATGAATCACCACCATCCATTTGTTTTGGTGGATGTTGTAGGTGAATTGGTGGATTGTTGTAGGTGAATTTGGGTGGAGGTTGTAGGTGAATTTGGATGGATTGTTGTAGGTGAATTTGGGTGGAGGTTGTAGGTGAATTTGGATGGAGGTTGTAGGTGAATTTGGATGGATTGTTGGAGGTGAATTTGGGTGTATGTTGGTTGTAATTTTAACACAATGGTCAACATTCATTTCACTAAAATTTCAATGTTTACAAATGCAATCTTAATGCAATGGCTAACATTTATGCCACCAAAATTTCAATGTCTACAATGAGAAACCCTCACTTCGTAGTTTCACTCTCGACTTCCCTCTCTTGAAAATCGGAGCTCAACCTAGAAACCCAGAGCGCCTTCTTGGCATCCTCTCTTCCAAATAACAAAATGATGAATGAGCTGAGGGTTTTTAGTATTTATATGTGGGCGGCATTTTAGTAATTTTGGTTTTGTGCATGATGTGCATGGCTTGTGCATAGCTAGTTTGTCCTATTTCTATCACAAGATTAAGAAAATGTCCCATTTTGGGGTATTTCCCTATATTTTAAAGGATGGATGATCCCGAGTACATTGATTTTCATCATTCATAAGATATTTTAGAGTCCCCCACAGGTGGATTAATTATTCATATAATTGGTGACATAAACAGGGTAATTTTGTGTATGTCTTCGAGTATATTTTTGATATCCAAAGATAACAAAGCTTTTCTAATTAGGAGTACAAGATTACGAATAATTTAAAACAAATGCACCATAAGTGTTAAATATTGGTATTATCAAAAGATCACCCAAACCAAAATTATGATGATACTTTGTTGATATTCAGACTCTCTATGTCTGATTTATATTTTTACGTGTTGGTAACTCAAAGTTTTAAAATTGTGAGCATCATATGAATTATACTGCACTGTCATTTCGGGTTCGATTCATTCACATTTGCATGATTGATCTCTTTAAGACATGAGTTCTCATATTAGTGCGAACAACTCCAGTATCACCAAAGTGTTTGCATGGAGGTCTACTCACATGTCAAGCAAGTAACTCTATTGGTTGGAATAATGTAAGTAATCCTTTGACCTGAGACATCATAGTTGTCTCAGGGATACGTTGCTGATCATTTGATAATAAGACGTGACCACATCTCATCTTGGATGTGTTCTATGCATTGTTGGGGTCAGTGATTTATTCTCAGAGGCATGTGAATGATCAACAAGGGATCTCTAATCCTCGTTAAGAGAGGAAGAATACTCTAATAAAATATGATTCAGGAATCTTCGGCCAAAGTATCGAGCGAAATGATGGAAGACATTCCTATACGACTCAATTGAATCATATAACTTGGTATTATCACATTAGGGGTTTGACATTAAGTATCCATACCCTAGTAATATGATTGTGAGTATTGTATTAGAGAATGATCGAATCACATTGTAATTCCAACTGAATAGGTTCTCCAACCAAATTCTACATTAGCTTGGGTAGCCATGATATATGGTTAGATGTCACTCATGGCTTATAGGTTCTTCTAGATGATTAAATAAGTAGTCATCAAAGAAGAAGGAGAATTAAAAGTAAGTTTTAATTCACTAAGTGATTGGATTCATACCAATCACTTCACTGCCTCGCAAATTAGAACCTAAAATGATTGTACACCGATACACTCTTGTGGTGAGACAACTAAAGGATGATGGAATTAATTAATTGGATTAATTAAGTGTTATGATTAATTAGAAAGTCTAAAGAAATAATAGAAGCGATAAAAGATCGTTTCAGGCTTAAAGAAAAGTTCGGGTTCATTCGGGCCCATTGGGTCTTTTTATTCAAGCATAGAATGACTTGAGATGATGAAAGCCCAAAGTCCAAACCCACACTAAAGGGCCGGCCATTGCTAAAGAAAGAAGAGAGAGAAGGAGTCAATTTGTTGACTCACTTCTTTGACATTTATAAAGGGAGTTTAATGAAAAGGTTTCATAAGGGTTTTTGTGTGAACCTTTCAACAAGAGAAAATACAAGTCTCTCTCTCTCTAAAACACATATAGTCGGCCACCAAAAAGGGAGAAATAGTTAATCATCTCTTCTCCTTTTTGTTATTCCAACATCCATCTCACTACACTAGTGGGTGTGGATCTTTAGTGGTCTTGTACTTTGAAGACTAGAGGAGAATCAAAGGAGTTCCATATCTATCAAGGTGGAGGAATCAAGGAGGGAGGCTAGACTCAAGGAGTTCCAAGAACAAAGAGCTTGGAGGTGGTCCATCCTTGGTCTAAAGTCTAGATCAAGAGGTATAAAACTCAACCTTCACTTTGTTCTTCAATATTTTGTTAGATGCATCATATATAAATTTTGAATTGTATATGCATGCTAGTCACTAGAAATTCCACTATAAATCTCATTATTTCCCTTCACCACCAACAATCGGCCAGATTACGAGGCACTGATAGAGTTGGGGGCAATTGAAGTTGAGGTGTTTGGAGATTCAGAATTGGTGATCAATTAGTTAAATGGAGAGTACAAAAGCAAACATATCACCATGGCTGGTTATTATTTGGCAATAACACAGTTATTAAGCTATTGGGGCATTGAAATATTAGTTAAACATATCCCTAGAGAATCAAATTCAATTGCCAATGAGATGGCACAGTTAGGTTCTAGAGCACAAATCCAAGAAACAAGGTTCGAGGTAGATATGGTAGTACAAAAGAGAAATCTACCTTTTATTTTTGAAAGAGGGTTCACCCTAGATTTGATGACTAAAGAACCAGAGATAAAAGATTTGAGAACACCTATTACTCAGTACTTGAAAAATCCTTCTTTTCCCACAAGTAAGAAGAATAGACAGCAAGCAACTACATATGTCATGTAGGAGGATAATCTACTAAGAAAAACTCCAGATGGACTTTTGTTGAAGTGCTTAGGCCAAGAAGAATTAATCAGAATGGTAGCTGAGGTGCATGAAGGAATCTGTTGAGCACACCAAGTTGGAACTAAGATGAGGTGGCTGCTCAGAAGATATGGCTATTTTTGGCCCGAGATGGAAAAGGATTACAAGGTTTATGCCCGAAAGTGTGAGGAATGCAAAGACATGGACCCTTCCAACACATACCTTCAGTACCCTTGAACCCTGTGGTAAAGCCTTGGCCCTTAAGAGGATGGGTCATGAACTTCATCGAGCAAATTTACCCAGCTTCTAGCAAGGGGCACACTTTCATAAGTGTGGCAACAAATTATTTTACCAAGTGGGTAGAAGCTTCAGCTGTGAAGACTATCACTTCAATTGCGATTAAGAAGTTCATTGAAACCAAGATCTTACACAGATATGGTGATCCCGAGGTAATTGTTATAGACCGCGGGCCATTGTTTATTTCAAAAGAAGTAGAGGAATTTGCAAGCAAGTTCAAGATAAAGAAGATCTAGTCTAGTCCTTACTACCCTCAATCAAATGGTCAAGCAAAGGCCAACAATGAGATCTTGGTGAATATTATTAAGAGAATGATAGCTGAAAGTCCAGAAAAGTGGCATAAAATGTTAGGAGATGCTCACTGGGCTTACAGAACCTCCAAAAGAGCAGGTACAGGAACCACTCCTTATGCCCTAACCTTTGGGAAATATGATGTACTCCCTATGGAAATTAAGGTGAGCTCTGTCAGACTTCAAAACCAATTCGGTTTACACAATGAAGAATACATTCAAGTTATGTTTAAGGGGTTGAAAATTTAGATGTATCCCGAATTAAGGCCTTAAACAAGATCCAGGAAGGGAAATGAGCTGTTACCCGAGCATACCACAAGAATGTAAAGTTGAAAACCTTCAAAGAATGAGAGTTAATATGGAAGGCAATTTTGAACTTGGGAGCTCAAGTTAGAGGCTTCGGGAAATGTAATCCCCGGCAACGGCGCCAGAAACTTGTTGCGTAAATTAGATAACAAAAATTAAACTCATTAAGTCTCAAATTTTAGTGCTCGCAAGTATACGAATCAGATGATTGTATAGCATATAAGCACGGATATCGTCCCACAGAGATCGAATTAATTCTAAAAGTCTTACTAATGAAATTGAAACAAATTATAATTGGGAAGCTTTAATGGAAAAGATAGAAGATTTGAATTAAACTAAAATAAAACAAAGCTTGAAATAAAATGCATGGAATAATAAAATTAAAACATAAGAAAATAAGACCTAGGGCATCCGAATTCACTGTAACCAATCCTACTTAATCCCCTTAATATGTTATGCTCAAGTAGTTCCCCAATATTGATGATCGATTTTCCCTAAATTATTCAACGGCCATGGCATCTGGTTACATCAAAAGTATCCTTACATGTTAACCCTCTATGGCATCGAGATGAATTTAAACAAGTAAGAACCCATTAAGCTTTATGGAAATCGTTGGAAAATCACACAAACCCTAATTGCATGGCATCTACAAATAGGTGGTTATGGTATCAATTGCAAGAAGCTAAACCCAAGTTAAGTATGGCATCTACTCTAACTTGCATCAAATCAACCTAATTTAAACCTAGATGGTGATCAAGCATCTAAATAAAAATCAAGCGCATTACGAATAGCAAAAGATACTCAATAAAGATGAAAAACTTGATAATAACAATGCCACAAGGCAATTAAGTATTCATGAGCAGGCTACATCGTAGCCCTAGCAAAGAAGAACACCAAAGTAGCTCTCCTTTTCTTCCTTCCTTGCCGCAGCCTTCTTTCAAAAATGAATTGTGTTTTGTGGCTTTCTTTTTTGTGTGAATCAATTAAGGAGAAGGAATCCTCCTTATAAAACCCACGGCAAGAATTTGAAAAGTTGATAGAAAATGCCAAATAAATGGCCACTAATGCTAGCTCTAATGAACTTTCAAGTCCTTATTAAATAAAATGAAAATAAACGAAAATAATAAAAACAAATAATTATGTCTCTTCTTAAATCCATTGAATAGCACTCCCATGTCCATTTGATTTCCAAAACCGTTGCAGTCTCATCTTCTTGTTGTAACGAATATGCGTTGGTGCAGTTGATTAGCCTCTTGCTCCACTGGAATTACTATAGACACCCAAAAAGCTCATTTTTCACTTCATTTTTGCATAACTCCAGTATTTAATGCCTATAAATTAAAACAATATAAATTAGTGCATTTAACCCATTCATATATACAAAATCCAAAGGAAATATATGATAAAAATATATTAAAACAGGCACTCATCAAATACCCCCAAACTTAGATTTTGCTTGTCCTCGAGCAAAAACAAAAAAACAAAAGAAAACATAAAGACTCAACAAAAACAAATTAATAGCTAACTTCCCAAATTTTAAACTTAGAGAAAACCCAACCGTGAGATAACTTTCAAGAAATAAGAAGCAGTAGTTCAAAATTTTATCCAAGAGTTAACCAAATTTGAATCGAACCAACTTGAAGTGTAGTGTGTGTAATAGCCATGTCAATGCAATTCTAAGCTTTTTAAAATCATCATATGCAACACAAGTGAACTTCTCACAAGACATACACTCATTCACTCATATATGTGGGTTAATGTGTTTCACTCAAACGATCTCACAAAACATGCCGCCATATGCTTGCTTGTCCACCAAACTCGCTATCAATATCATGTAACACTTGGATCAAAAAGGACTTTATTACGGTTGTAATGGGGTTAAGGATGATAGGCTAATGAAAGAAAAGTTATGGAAAAACATAAAGTGTAAATAGCTTGTAGAGCTTTCCAATTGAATTCGTAGACAAATAACTTAAAACTCATCAAGCACATCAAAAGGGCACAAAACTTGAACCTTATTTCCGTTGATTGATCTTTGAAACATCCCCCCCTTTTCTTTTAATAATAATAAGCAGCCGATTTTCTTTTCCATTTTTTTTCCTTTACAGCAAACATCAACTTTTTTTTTTCTCTTTCTTTTCATATTTTTTTTTTTTCACCCTTTCTTTTTCAGAACAATATTTAGCCTCCAACATCTTGAACTCTCGCCTCTTAAAGAATTACTCTACAAGCTATTTAAATGGATATGAATTTTTTACAAGGTTAGGTAGAGAATATTTAGGTTTAAGAACAAAAAGGCTCACATAAAGGCTCAAAATGGCTAACTAGGGAAAACAATTGTAAGGGTGGCTAGAAAGGCTCAAACGAAAGAAACAAATGCCTAAATCACTTCCAATATTTTACATGAATTGATGAATGCAACGAGAGGTATAAAGCAAGTTCTAGAGATACATGTAAAAATGAGATCAAACACTCAAGAATAAATGAGATTGATGCATAGTGGTTCAATCTATTTTAGGCTCAAAAGCTCACAAGGATTACATAAGCTCACTAGATTTACATATGAAACTTTAAATCATGCTCTAGTTTCACATTTACATGGCTATGTGCATATATATTTTCCAAGTCATGCTTATAAAAAAAAAAATATGGTTAAAACAAAGATAATGTAAAGAACTAATGTCAAACTTAAATTTCTTGAAAATTATGAGAAAATAAAGACGAAATCTTATCAGTGAATTGGAAAGTAGCCAAAAAGAACAATACTCAAAGAAAAAGATTTTTGGATTTTTCAGATTTTTTACGTTTTGTTTTGTTTTTTTGTTTTGTTTTTTTTTTTGTTTTGTTTAAGAACTAAAACAAAGAAGAGTAAAAATAATGAAGATAAGAATAATGAAACTAGACAACAAAGGTACATAAAGAAAAATTAATCAATAAAGCTCTTGGACAAAGAAACTTCCCAGGTTTAAACGAGATACGCAAGTGAAGATGTACATGGAATCCACCCCCAAACTTGAATTTTGCATTGGCAACAAGGTAAAGTGGCTCCATTTTTCTGCAAAAATAGAAAACAATGCGTTAGCTAAACAAGAGACTTAAGAAATAATTTGTTATTGGAAAAAAAAACTAAAAATAAACATTAAAGCTAAACCAACTAAAAAAAATGTAACAATTCAATTAAGTAAGGAATAGAATCAAATTCGATCCCCGGCAACGGCGCCAGAAACTTGTTGCGTAAATTAGATAACAAAAATTAAACTCATTAAGTCTCAAATTTTAGTGCTCGCAAGTATACGAATCAGATGATTGTATAGCATATAAGCACGGATATCGTCCCACAGAGATCGAATTAATTCTAAAAGTCTTACTAATGAAATTGAAACAAATTATAATTGGGAAGCTTTAATGGAAAAGATAGAAGATTTGAATTAAACTAAAATAAAACAAAGCTTGAAATAAAATGCATGGAATAATAAAATTAAAACATAAGAAAATAAGACCTAGGGCATCCGAATTCACCGTAACCAATCCTACTTAATCCCCTTAATATGTTATGCTCAAGTAGTTCCCCAATATTGATGATCGATTTTCCCTAAATTATTCAACGGCCATGGCATCTGGTTACATCAAAAGTATCCTTACATGTTAACCCTCTATGGCATCTAGATGAATTTAAACAAGTAAGAACCCATTAAGCTTTATGGAAATCGTTGGAAAATCACACAAACCCTAATTGCATGGCATTTACAAATAGGTGGTTATGGTATCAATTGCAAGAAGCTAAACCCAAGTTAAGTATGGCATCTACTCTAACTTGCATCAAATCAACCTAATTTAAACCTAGATGGTGATCAAGCATCTAAATAAAAATCAAGCGCATTACGAATAGCAAAAGATACTCAATAAAGATGAAAAACTTGATAATAACAATGCCACAAGGCAATTAAGTATTCATGAGCAGGCTACATCATAGCCCTAGCAAAGAAGAACACCAAAGTAGCTCTCCTTTTTTTCCTTCCTTGCCGCAGCCTTCTTTCAAAAATGAATTGTGTTTTGTGGCTTTCTTTTTTGTGTGAATCAATTAAGGAGAAGGAATCCTCCTTATAAAACCCATGGCAAGAATTTGAAAAGTTGATAGAAAATGCCAAATAAATGGCCACTAATGCTAGCTCTAATGAACTTTCAAGTCCTTATTAAATAAAATGAAAATAAATGAAAATAATAAAAGCAAATAATTATGTCTCTTCTTAAATCCATTGAATAGCACTCCCATGTCCATTTGATTTCCAAAACCGTTGCAGTCTCATCTTCTTGTTGTAACGAATATGCGTTGGTGCAGTTGATTAGCCTCTTGCTCCACTGGAATTACTATAGACACCCAAAAAGCTCATTTTTCACTTCATTTTTGCATAACTCCAGTATTTAATGCCTATAAATTAAAACAATATAAATTAGTGCATTTAACCCATTCATATATACAAAATCCAAAGGAAATATATGATAAAAATATATTAAAACAAGCACCCATCAATACCCCTTCATTATCAACCAAGTACTAGATAGGGAAGGATATTACTTGGCAGATCTGGAAGGAAACTTGCAAAGGCATCCAGCCAATGCTATGTTTTTGAAAAAATGTCACCCAACTTTGTGGGATGCTAGAGATTTTTATATCAAGGAGAGTTAAGCCGATTGAGGAAAGTTAAAGTTAGTTTACTACAGTTAAAGTTTCAAAGAGTAATAGGACAAGTAAAGGGGAAGAAGGGATTCATTTCATTTCAGAAGAAGATTACAAAGACCCTAGCCTAACAGTTTTACATCTTTGGTCAAAGCAACTATCCTAGAATAGTAGGTTTGCATAATAGTAAAAATCCTACCGAGCTATTCTAAGTACGTGTTGTTGTTGGCAAGTTATGCTTTAGAGTCTTCGACCTCTTGGTTAACGTTCTCCACTTCTTCTATTTTCTTATAAAGATGGCTGGTTAAAGTCATCTTCTCAGCCTTCAAAGAGGAAAGTTGCTCATCCAATCTTTGAATTTCAAAATCAAGCATTGCAATCCTATCCTCCATAACTGATCATTCCTCTACCAATTGTTGAAGTGTGGCAGAAGTCCTTGTGTGTTTTTCTTGGAAGCATTTCAATATGTTGGATGCCCGCTCCGCCCGCTGATATTGATCCCTCAACACCTGTAGGTTCTCTAAGAAACTGAGAAAGGACTCGTATTAAGCCTTTGACAGTAACTGAGCCTTGTAAAGCTTGGTCAAGGCCCTTTCAGCATCATGAAGGACCTTAAGGTTGAAAGAAGCAATAAAGTACCTCTTCGTCCACTCCTTGAAGACTTGGCATGCATTTTAAAGAAATCTAGGCTCGGAGGAAGACAAGGGAGATTGCAACTTAGTTTTGATTTGCCCAAACTTTCTAACAAATTCGGGAAAATATGCCATTGCAGGGATAGATGTGAGGGGAGGTGCCATTGTTCTAACTTTTTTGGAAGCTGCAGTAGTAGAGATAGTCTCAGTAGGGATAGGAGGAGAAAGTCGAGGAGTAAAGGCAGTAGATGTTATCTTGGTTTTCTTCTTTAACCAAGGGATAAGAATCCCCATGACCCCAAAAGCTAAGGGAGGTTTCAGGAGAGTTGCTTCAAGAGTGGAGGAGACTAGCCCGAGCCCTCACCAGAACCCTGTTGCAAACCAAGGGAAAATGAGTTAAGAGAATGGTCTGCGAATGAAGTTAAAGAAAAGTTAGAAAAGAAAAGGTTGTATACCTGAACTGAGCCTGGAGCCTTGGAATGAGGTGAAGGAGGTGCTGTTTCCTTTGGAGGCTGGGGAGGATCAGCACTGCTTACTAAAGGAGGAATGATGCCCGAGCTCTTACCAGAGGCTTGTAAACATCAATTGAAAAGACAAGTGTTAATGAGCTAACTTGTATAAAGCAGAAAACAAAAGTGTAAATACTGGTATACCTGAGATGGGACTTGAGAGTGTTGTGAAAGAAAAATTTGTGAAAACAAGTTCATTTAAGCAACATCTATGCATGCAATTAACAATTAAAGGCGGAATGATGCTTGTATGCACTCAAAAACAAAACTTTACCCATGAAATTCAAGGCCTAGTAGTTGTGGTGAACCAAGACTAAACTCAAATCTTAAAGAAAAGAGTTGGGAAACTTTTATACCTTTGAAGCACCTCTTTGCTTAGCAACGGATATTCACCTATGTGAGGGTCTTTTTTCCTTAGTCTCATTGCTCCTTAGCTCCATGGATGTGGATGGAGGAACTTTTACTTCTTGGCTCTATGACTTCTTGGATATGGATGAAGGAATGGATTCTCCAATGGCGTGTTTACGGATCGGGTATGGGATGAAATGAAAGGGAATCATTCCCTTCCAGTGTTTACTATTCCTTATGTGAATGAGAACATGGTGGGGTCCACTCAAAAAGAGGAATTCAATTCCAAATTTAGGAGGAATTGGATTACTTAGATGGAGGTGGTAATCCCACTCCGAGTGAAAGCCTCCATCCAGAATCATATTTTCCTTCCCAAAATACCCTTAAAACACTTCAGTGCCCAACCCTCATTTTCAATTGTTTCTCTCTCACCGACTCAACTTCAGCATCCAGCGCCGCCATATTCACATGTATAGTACCAGAGTGAATTTCAAAGCTGCCGTCAGAAGCTTAGTTGCACTTGCACTGTTGCATGACTTCGAGGTTTTGATTAATCGGTACAACCTACAAAATTTGGCCCATCACATAGTCGTGCGCACGTGAATTCCCAGATTTGAAGATCTATTCCCTTGAAATCTAACCTGTACCGACGGTGGAGTAGGTAACAAAGAGAGGAAGGAGCAGAGGAAAAATGGGGAAAACAAAGGAAGAGAGGAATAACCTTTTTGCCCTATTTCATAAAATGATATTTATGGATAGGTAACAAAGAGGAAGGAGGAGAGTTGAATAATCTTTTTGCCCCATTTCATAGAATGATATTTCCGGGTAGGTAACAGAGAGAGGGAGGAAGAAAGGAAAAAATGGGGAGAAAAACCAAAGGAAGAAGATGCGGTTGCAGAGTGCAGAGCCAAATAAGATAAATGAGTTTTTTTTTACTATTATATAATATCGAATTGTATTAAAAGAAAATAAGTAAATAAAATGATTTGTGGCAAGGGTATTTTAATAATTCTAATAATTTATACTCCGATTCCATTGAATTAGTAAACAGTTTTATGGATTCAATACTTTTTTTACTCCGATTCTAGAATACTTTAGTAAACAGCTTTTATGGAAATTTGGACTTTGATTCTCATCAATCCAATTCGTCCTCAATTCAATTCCTCCATAGTTGATTACGGTTACATAAATATGCTACAGGTTCCCAAGAACAGGAACCTCTAAGTTTCCACACCAAGGAGAGCATTGATGAAGAGATGAGTGACCTAGGAAGAGATGGATGCTAGTCCATTCTTCCTAGGGTGGCTAGCCTCCTAAGAGAAGAGAGAGCTTTTGTGTTTTTCTCTTTTCTCTCTAGAAAACCCTTATGAGGGAATGGGTTATAATTTCCTTTCTATAGCCACTTACATTGAGTGGCATAATTGAAATTAAAGCCAATTCTCCATCACACTCTATGGCTGGCCATGTGGGTTCATTGGGCTTTCATGCCCTTTGTGTTTTCAAATTGTCATACAACTTGAGTTATTGGACTTGACATTCGAAGCCTATTGGGCCTTAAGGCCCAAAACTAACCCAAGGTCTAAAACAAACTTATTTGTTTGATTAAATAACATATTAATTAATCCTAGCTATAAATAATTAAACCATTTAATTATCCTTACTCATGTCTGTTGTTTCTTCAATCTTTACCTTACATGGTGTACGATCCATTAAGTTCCTTTTAGCGAGGAAGTGGGCGATTGGAACTCTTCAAATCAATTGTGAATTGAAACTTACTTTTCAATTCTCCCTTTAGTGATTATACACCTGTAAGGCTTCCACAAACTATGAGTGACATCTAGCAGTATGTCATGGCTACCCAAGCGAATCAGAAAAGATGGAGAACCTATTTAGTTTGGGATTATAATGCAATACGATATTTCTCTAATACAGTACTCTTGACCACATTGTTTGATTTGATAGTTTATTCATGTCTACTATCCAATGTGATTATCTTATTTATATGATTACCTTCATTGTGATTTGGAACGAATTTCTAAATCTCATTCATACTCTGGCCAGAGATTCTTAATCATATCATAGAGTATTCTCCCTCAAATAGTTTGAAGGTTAGAAATTCCTTGTTATGCATTCACTTGCCTTAATGGCTAAGTGGCTTAACCCCAACTATGTCGTGGACACCCTATGATGGAGTGACTTTGACATAGTCAAAGATCAAGGAACTAACCATAAGACAACTATGATGCCTCAAGTCAAATGACTACTTTACATTATCCCAACCATGAGTTTTCATGTGACATGAGTATGAGAACTTCTTATTGATCCCGTTTAGTGGACTCATTCTCTATTGAGCACCTACATGCTTCTCTTGGTGTCAGTCGCACTAATGAATCGAGACCAGTCACTCTCTCTAAGAGAAGACATAACACATATTGATCTTAACGGACTGTCAATGCCCAATTGGCAATCATATGATTAGGAATATTTAGCATATGTATACAAAAGAGAATGGTCTCGTGAATCTAACTTCTTTAGATCACACTCTCCCAATTACATTTTCCTTGGACTTATCGTTTAAGCATATAACATTTATATGAGAAAGCTTTAAATAATAATCTTTGTACTTTATATTAAACTAGATTAGTTGAACATGTGAAATGTCCATAAAGTATCATCATATGATTGGCTTTAAGGCACCTTTCCAACATGTTGGTTAGGCATTTCTATTACCACAGCAGCCTTGGAAACCCTCGGGGTAGTTACCTTTGAAACCACAGGGTTCTCAGGGACTATTGGCTCCCAAAATGTAGTTGGTGATGGTGGATTAAACTCATGTGCTTAGGAAGACTAGGAAAAGCGAAGTAGAGGATAAGTATAAACAAAGAAGAGTTTGAAGGCAAAAAGGTTTAAGCTAAGAATACTCACTGAGTTACTGTCATCCTCCACAAAGTACAACATCTTTCTAGTCCTGGATTAAACTGGGAAGTTGGAGTATAGGAAATAGGAGTTGAGCCTCGCCCGACTTAAGGAGCTGGTGCCCCAACCTTTGCCTAGGGAAAGAATAAGGAAGTATGTCAGTACTTGGAGGATTAAAAAACTAAACCAAGAATGAAAAAATGAGTATACCTTAGAAGGTTTAGCATGAGAAAGAGAAGCATGCACCGCTTGGGCTAGAGGAGAAGAAGCCTCGGGCTGAGAAATCTCTCCTTGTTTGGCTCATACTCGACCTGATATTGCCTATGCTGTGAGTGTTGTGAGTCAGTTCATGCATTCACCAAATGTGGATCATATGGCTGTTGTTATACGTATCTTGTCATACTTGAAGTCTGCACCAGGAAAATGAGTATTGTATGGGAAACACAGACATTTGAGAATTGAAGGGTTTACTAATGCAAATTGGGCAGGTGATGTAATTGATAGACGGTCTACTTCTGGGTACTTTACCTTTGTTGGAGGGAATTTAGTAACATGGCGAAGTAAGAAACAGAAGGTGTTGTCATGATCTTCAGCTGAGGCCGAATATAGAGGAATGGCTCAAGGAATTTTGTGAAATCTTTTGGCTACGAAAAATTCTTTTGGGACTTAGGTTTAAATCGAAAGAGACCATGAAGTTGTATTGTGACAACAAGTCAGAAAGAGATATAGCCGATAATCCAGTGCAGCATGATAGAACGAAGCATGTGGAAGTGGATCGACATTTTATTAAAGAGAAGCTTGAAAAGAAGATTGTGTCAATATCGTTTGTGAATTCAGATGAGCAACTTGCGGATGTTCTTACTCATGCAGTATGTGGTCAAAAGTTCGGTGACTCACTTGTCAAGTTGGGCATGTGTGATATCTATGCACCAACTTGAGGGGGAGTGTAAACGTGAGTCATTAAAAATAAGTATGTAAATATTAGGAGTCCTTTATAAGGAAGGTTTAATTATTGTGTCCTTTATTGATTATTGTTTACATATAGAACAAGGATTGTATTTGTATATATTTCAAGGAAGTAATACAATGAAAATTATCCTGTAAAATTTTATTACTTAAAGGGCTCAGAACTCCCTCCATTCGAACATAGAACATCATGAACCAAAAGTCCTTGTTGACAAGGCAAGAAAAAGAACTTAATGCAGACTTAACCCATAAAAAAGAACTTAATGCAAACTTAACCCATCTGCGACAATCCTTTGATAACAAGAAGTTTGAGTAACTTGGGGTGCAAGTAATCAACTTAAAACACACTTGTTCTCTATATGATTCTATTGAATATGATTTCGAACATATTTCTTAAGTCATATTAATATGCTTTGACCAAAAACTTTTTACTCATATCTTTGAGTATTCTCCTCCCACCATGGAAGGTTAGAGATCTCTTGTTCTACATTTACATAGCTACGTGATTAGGTAGCTTAACCCCAAACATCCTCAATGGAATGCCTTTAACATAGTCAAAGGTCAAGGACCTAACCACTAAACGACTATGATGTCTCAGGTCAAAGAACTAGTTAGCATTATTGCAACTTATGAGTTCTTACATAATATGTATGTTACAACCCTCCGTTGATCGTTACATAATGTACTCAACAATGTTTAGGGCACCTACGTGTTTGTGATAGGAGCATATTTATGCGGCTTAGTTAGCTTGTTCTTGTGCATTTATGTTGTTATTTCTTAGTCAATTATGTATTTTTAAGCTATTTTCGTGTGTTTGTAGGTCCTAATAACAAAATGGGAAAGAAAGTGCATTTTGGTGCATGTTGGAGCATTTTTGAGCCAAGATTGAATAGTGCAAGCATGGAGACATGAGGATGGACATTTTTGAAGATTAGAAGGCTGGAAATCAGCATATGTGTGTGCAAATGAAACCAAGGAAACACACACACATGGGCAAAGAGAAAAGCACACATGGATAGCTTGGCATGGGCAGAAAATATGTGGATTAGTGGCTCATATGATGAAGATGTGTGTGTGCAAATGCAAAGGTAAACATGGACAGCACACACACATGCAAACCACGGCAATGTGAGGATCTTTTTGTGCAAAGGTAACAGCACAAACACATGCAAACGGAGAAAACATCAAACAGCTCACACACATGTAAGGATGACATTCACACACATGAAAACTGCATGGACAGGTTGGAGGGCAGAAAATGTATTTGTTTTGTGGTTGAAATGATGAGGAACATGTGTCTGCAAATGGGCAAAGGAAACACACACACATGGGCAAAGGAAAGGCACGACATGGGCATAAAATACACCACTACATTCACTCATTACCACAACACTCACCCTTGTCCCCTTCATTATTTCTGTTTTCATGCACCATTACATTTAATCATTGCACTCAAGTTGTGCACATCCCTTGTCCCCTTCACCCATCAAATTTCATTCACTTTCACCTCCACTACATGCACTCATTGATGCACCACTCCTTCAATTTCCTTGCCCATGTCGTGCATCATGAATCCACCTGCACCTATGACTCATTTCTGCACCATTTCACCTCCCTTTTCTTTATCTACCATGTGCACAATCATTCATGTTCCCCACTTGCATTCATAGCTGCAACACCACTCCATTTCACCCCCCATGCTTTGCATCATTACTTCACTTTCACCTTTGAATCATTGCTCACACCACCATCCATCCCTCCATGCCGTGAACTTCCTCTATAAAAGGAAGTGTGTGTGGCAGCCATTACATTCAATTTTTGCTTGATAATTCATCCCCAATTCAATACAACTTTCATCCAAACACATCCATTCATCTTCACATCCATTCTTCCATACAACCAAACCTTCAACACTCACCAACACCTTGTGCCGTAGCAAAGGAAAGGAAGGAAAGTGCTTGGACGTGCATGTCGTCCAACTTGGATCGTTGGAGCATTTAGGTGTTTTCTTTCTTTTGTTTTCAATGTCTAAATTTGTTTATCTTTACTTTGTAAGTATGAGGAACTAAACCCCCCCTTAGCTAGGGGGAATTCGAAACCATGTTCATACTTGCAATATGATTTGATTTACCTTCAGTTGTGAATTCAATTTGTTTAACTGCTTGATTGATAACTTATTTGTGTATGTTTATTAAGAGTGCACACTTAGAGTATAAGGGAGTTTCACCTAATAGTTACAAACTTATATTCACAAGTAGTGGAGGTCGCTTATAAACGATCGTGTTAAATGAATTCTTGGCAGGAGTTTCATGCTCATCATAGTAACGAATGCCTCGTCAATACTTATAGTTTTCATAATGCTTAATGATCTTTCATTGTATCTTTATTGTGCTGTTCACGTAAAAGACTTTTAAAGAATGCTTGAATTGTTGTATGCGCTTTCCCATCCAATTCAATAACTTAAGGAGAACTTGAAGGTTAATTTAAGCGGACTTAATTAACCTAGGGTGTTGATTTTCATGATTTATCGAAAGAACAACTGAAAATTGGTTTATGTGCAAGTGTGTCTTGTGTGGAGAAGAACCCTCTAGCTAGCCTTCCATCCATTCAATTTACTCAAATTCGTCCAAAATCTGTTTTAGTTTACAATCTGTTTGTTTTGTTTTCAAATTCGTCAAAATCAAATCCCCCTTTACTTTAAAGTGTTTTATTAGTCAAAATCTATTTTGATTTGTGTTTTTAAGTGTCTTGAGTTGAGTTAGAACCTAATTTCGTCCAAAACCATCCCTAGAGTCAGTTTAGAGTCTAATTCATTGTTTTAAACTAGTTTTGAGTCTCTTTAGTTTGTATTGCATCTTTTGAGTCTAGTTTGGTGTTTTAAACTTAATTTTACGTTTTTAAGTCAATTTCAAGTGTTTTAGCAATCCCTCCTAATCCCCGGCATAGAACGATCCCTACTTACATTCTTTACTACAATTGACAACAAGAGGGTTTAATTTGTGTGTTAAGATAATTTTTGCATCAGTTTGTCTTAGTGTTTGATGCAAAAAATAACTTAACACACAAATTTAACCATTTTTTGACAATTGTAGTATAAGTATAAGTAGGGATCGTTCTAGGCCGGGGATTAGGAGGGATTGCTAATTGACTATAAACTGACTCAAAGACACAACAAAAACAAACGTTAAAACGTTAGGATAGATTCAAAAGATTCAAAACTAGTTCACAAGACTCGAAATAAGATGAAAATACTCGAACTTGTCTAAAAATACCAAATACGCAGTTTCTGACATTAAACACAATTTTGGATGAAAATAAGGTTTGGCCTTGGCTCAAAATGCTTAGAACACAAACGAAGAAGGTTTAAAACAATTTGAAACAAGAAAGTAACGGGGGTTTTGATTTGGACGAACTTCGAATAACAAAACAAATTATAACTTAAAAATAGGTTTGAAAACAAATTTTGGAATTTAGATGGATGATGGGATAGCTAGAGGCTTTTTCTCCACACATGACATGTATGCAAACAACTCAATTTCTAGTTACTAGTTCATTGAATTATGAATAACAATGCCCTAAATTAATCGTGACATCACTAGTTAACCCTCATATTTTCCTTATTTTATTGGATTGGATGACATCATTCGACAACCCAAAACATTCTTCAAAAATTCCCTACATGACATCATAATAGAGATACAATCAAAGATCATTACGTTTAATAAAAACCATAAGCATTGACAAAGCACTTGCAACTATGACATCATGTCACTCATGCTAGAATTAAACTTAACGCGATCGTTTATAAGCGACCTCCACTACTTATGAATATAAGTTTGTAACGATTATATGAAACTTTCTTATATTCTAGCATCAGATTGATGCATGCCAATTAAGTGTCGACCCTTAATCAACAAATACAAATAAGTTATCAATCAAATAGTTAAGCCAATTGCATTCACGATTCAAGAGTTCATAACTGGAATTTATCAAATTATATTGCACACATAATCATGGCTTTGAAATCACCCCTAGCCAAGAGGGGTTTAGCCACTCATGTTCATAACACAACGAAATATAATGAATTTAAACATAGTAAATAAAGAACGAGTTACACCAAGAATGCTTCAACAATCAAGCTTGAACATCCAAGAGTCCTTCCTTCTTTCTTCACTCACGGCACAAGGTTAGGTGTACGATTTGGATGGTGATTTGTATGGAAGTGGTTGAGAGAATGAATGGATGTTTATGGATGAAGGTTGTATTGAAATGGGGGTAAATGATCAAGCAAAAACTGAACTTTATGGCTGCCACACACACTTCCTTCTATAGAGGAAGTGCACGGCAATGGAAGGGAAAATGGTGGTGTGTGCAATGGTTCAAGGGTGAAAGTGAAGTAATGATGCAAAGCATGAGGGTAAAATGGAGTGGTGTTGCAGCAATGAGTGCATGGAGTGGTGTTGAAATGATTCAAAGGTGAAAGTGAAGTGATGATGCAAAGCATGGGGTAAAATGGAGTGGTGTTGCAGCTATTAATCCAAGTAGGGAACATGAATGATTATGCACATGGTAAAGAAAGGAAATGGAGGTGGAATGGTGCAGAAATGAGTCAAAGGTGCAGGTTGAGTCATGATGCATGGCATGGGAGTCCAAAGGTGGTGGATGGTGCATCAATAAGTGCATGTAGTGGAGGTAAAAGTTGCATGAAATCTGATGGGTGAAGGGGACAAGGAATGTGCAGGAATTGAGTGCAATGATTCAATGTAATGGTGCATGAAATCAGAAATAATGAAGGGGACAAGGTTGGTGCACGGCAATGAGGGATAGTGAGTGTAATGGTGCATGAAATGAGTGCAAGAAATCTGGTGCATGAAGGGGACAAGGGTGATTATGTATGGCATGGGTGGAAAGGTGAGTAAGTGGTGCATCAATGAGTGCAATGAGGTGAAAGGATATTGTGCACATGGTAAACAAAGGAAATGAAGTGGAATGGTGCAGCAAATGAGTGCAAGGAGGAACATGGATGAATGTGCACGGCATGGGTGGAAATTGGAGTGATTTATGGCAGAAAATAGGAAAGGGATGGCTCCCTTGCACGGCAAGGAAGATAAATGGTGAAGGATGGTATGGCTTGGACTTTTAGGGCAAGTTTAGAACTTGTAGAACATGTAATGAAATGTCCCAAAGTATTTAGGAACCCTTCGTGTGACTGAATCTTTGGTAATTTAGGATTAGGAAAGGTAACGACAAGATAAGGCAAGTTTGACTAGTCTTTCCTCATTCTTAATGGTTTCCTTGTCTTCCTTGGTCCTCAATTTATTTTCTTCCTCTCCTTGGCACATTCCTAGCTTCTTTAGATCTTTAATTTCGTCCAACCACTTTGCTCCATGCATGTGATATCCATTCCATGCCCAAAACTGCTCCAAAAGGCACCAAAATGCACTTCTTTGCCTCTTTAACCCTTTGTACCTACAACCACATGAAAATGGCTTGAAATACTAAATCAACTACGAAATAACAACATAAATGCATAAGAACAAGCTAACTAAGTCACACAAATATGCTCCTATTAGTGTTCAAACACTAATGACTTTGAGGCTAGTCATACTCCCGATTGAGTTGACATAACATATATTAACCTTAGTTGATTGTCAATGCCCAGTTGATAATTTTATGGCTAGGAATGTTTTAGGAAAAAATATAAGAGAAAGTACTCGTTGATCTCACACTTATATCACTTCCCTCTTAAGTTGATTACATTCTTTGGATTCTGTTATTAATTGAACACATGATACATTAAATAGTGGTTAACAATAAACATGCCCCTCCTTTAAAATAAACAAAAGTTTAACATAATAAGTATTCCAAAAGCTATTACATCAAATGAATGGGTTGTTTGCATAATTTTAACAAGATAACCATGAATTCGGAAGTTAGCCCTCTTCAAATCATATATCTTCTTCTGAGCGAAGCAGCCATCACAATGGCCTTGATTGGTGTAAGTGGTAATATAGCCTCAGTTATAGCCTTTAGAATATTCATGCTCCAATGGTTCTTTGAAGGCTGTGCGAAGTTCTGCCAAGTCTATTTCTTCTCTTGCCTGTTGAAGAGCCACGATGTATGTTTCTTCCCTCAACTCAGCCTGGCGGCGTAGCCCATCTTTCTAGCTTGTCCAAGAAGTGTTTCCTTCGTCCATACATGGGCTTATTTGTACAAATATGTGAGAATGAGACAAAAATAAAATAAATTAAGGTAAATTTGACTCAAAATGAAGAAAAACTTACTGCTTAGTGACTCTAGTAGAAATGGTTGATAAAGTCACTGGGGAACAAGCCCATTTCCTTGAAATCAACAAGAACGATGGCTAAGACCGACGCCTGAGCATGCTTCATGTTATGAAGCCCGCTAGCATTAGCAGGAAGTGCGCGTCTATTCTAGGCTAGTCTGATGATTAAAGAGCATTTAATCAATTGCTCATCTCTGACTACAATAAAATTTAAGGAGCTCAACGCTACGACAGTGGTCAATGATGGCTTTGTTGTATACTTATTGGAGCACATGGTGGAATTGAAGGAAAATGAGGTCTGAAAGTTGTTACCTCATCTAGAATACAAGTTAAGGCACGTTGATGTTGTTCTTGTCGCTGTTATTGTTGATGTTCTTGCCGTTACTGTAGTTAATGTGGTTGTTGTTGTTGCTGTTGTTCTTGTTCTTTTTTGTTGTTGATTTGTTTTTCTTGTTTGGCCTAGGCATCTCAAGGGCCCTGCTCAAACAAATCCCTTTATTAGCATCTTTAGCATACAGATCAAGGATATGGATTTTTTAGTAATGCCTTATGATGGAAGCCTTTTCGTGGTCCCTATTAAGCCTAAGAGCAATAAACCACCTCCAGTTGCAATGCCCTGAAGGTATACTCTGGAAGGCTTGGTCGATCAGCTCTAGTCAGCATGGTCTGACATTCATTACATCATTGTCAAACTATAGATTGACATAAAGGGTGTTCCGGACTTGAGCCTTAGAGATTTCGCATTCCTAACCTCGATAAACCACACAGACATCCTTACACCAATCCTTGTCATCCCTAGGCAAGTCAGTGATGTAGGCGACTCACATTTTACTCAGCATGGATTGAAAGAAGTAATGTGTATCTAAGCTCCTCTGCATGGTGTAAAGCATACAAAATTCTTAAAGCCCGAGAGGTTTGCCCAGACCACTTGTGTAGTCACTCGAAGCAAGTAATGATACAATAAGAAGTATTGGCGTGAGTCAATATTTAGAGTCCCATTTTAGGAAGGATATGTTTGTGTCATTTATTGTTTCCTTATGGAACAAGGATTGTATGTACTTATATTCAAAATTATGCAATACATGAAAATTAAGCCGTATATTTCTATTTGGCATCTAAGCCAAGTTGTAACCTTAGAAAAAAATCCCACCGTGATGTTGTTGTCTTGCAAAATAATCTGCAATTTTTTTGTTCTTCACTACATCCTTGCAGCAAGCCGAGATTATTGTGGTGTTTCTTGCTGCTTGTGTATGCTGTCGCGATGGCCAGTGTTGAAGAAAACTCACAGCTAAAGTTGGAGGATCGTTCACGTACAACCACCAACAATTCTGTTGTGAGCCTTGCAATGATATAGAATGATGCTTTAAACATATCGAATACTGTAAAACCAATGGATCAAATTATCCTCTTGGTCTAAGGAACCCAAGGAAGAAAATGCTGAGTATGAAACATGGGAAACCGAGAATGCAATTGTGAAAGGGTGGTTGATTAATTCCATGGATCCTACCATCATGGGTTTTTCATCCATCTTCATAATACTGGTAAAGAAGTACAGGAAGAAGTTGCTTAGACATATTATGATGGTTATGATATTTCTCAGATTTATAAGTTAAATGTAAAGTCAATTCGACTTCGTGAGGAAGGGCTTCCTATTGGCATGTACTCTGCTGATATCAAAGTGGTATGGCAAGAACTGGATCAAAGAAGACCAATTAAGATGGAGTGTTCTATTAACCTGAAGATGCTTCAATAAGAGATCCAATTGGACAGGGTTTATGCCTTCCTAGGAGGACTTGATGACATATTTGATAAGGCATGTGGTGATATTTTAAGAACTCAACCCCTACCATTTATCGAGGATATGTTTTATGTTGTTAGGCATGAAGCCCAATGTCATGCTACACCGTCTGTAGCCATAGTGTCATGACCACTCTCTGTTGGCCGGCCATATGTCTCACCTTCGTCGACAACTTCCCATCTTTTTACTCGGGAAAATAAAGATGATTTAAAGTGTACTTTCTATGGTCAAACCCATCATATTGAGGATACTTGTTTTTAGAAGCATAGAGTCCCTGAATGGTTCCCTGAATTAAAGAAAAATTTAGATGCAAAGGTGCAAAAGGGTGAGCTGCTAATGGAGCAAGCGAGAGTCGTGCATCCATTACCACTGCTGCACTTAGTACCAAGGAAGTCGTGCCTACCCTTGGAGATCCAAGTCAAAGCTTGTTGACTACGACTAATCCTAGTGAATCATCGTCCAATACAAGTATTATGGGGCATATTCTTTTAGCCTCTGACACTGAACATCATACAAGTTGGATTATGGACTCTGGTGCAACAGACCATATGACCTTTGATAAAAATTTGTTTACTTGTATGACAACAACTCATTGGAAGCATGTAGCAATGGTGAATGGCACCGCTACACTGGTTATTGGGGTTGGTACTGTGGACCTTACATCGGCCTTCTCCCTTCATCATTGCTTGCTTGTTCCATCGTTGTCTCATAATTTGTTATCTATTCCTCAAGTTACTGAGCAATTAGATTGTGTTGTACTTATGTATCCACTCTTTTGTTTACTTCAGGATTCTCAGACCAATAAGATAATTGGGCATGGCACTAAGGGAGAGAGGTTGTATGGATAACGTCGTTCCTGGCAGAGCTAATGCAGTTCGAGCATCTTGTACCAATAATTTCAAGAAGTTTGGCTATTGCATCGTCGGTTAGGACATGCTTCGATTGGTTATTTAAGGCTAATGTTGCCTAGTTTATTTCATGAAATAAAAGAATCAGACTTACATTGTGAAGTATGTATTCTCGCGAAGAGCCATCATGCTTCATTTTCTCCTAGTATGAATAAAAAATTGTTTCCATTTGATCTTGTGCACTCTGATGTCTGGGGTCTTTCTCTTATTAGTACTCTTTCCGAAATTAAATGGTTTGTTACCTTTGTTGATAATTGCACCTGTATGATTTGGATATATGTGATGAAAAATAAAAGTGATGTTAGTATGGTGTTTTGGTTATCCTCTTAGATGATTACAACATAATATTGCTCCGTTATTAAAGTTCTCCACTCTAATAATGGAGGTGAATATGTTAGTTTTGAATTGTCTTGTTTTCTTCGAGATTAAGGAATTCTCCATGAAACTACTTGTCCTTATACTCCGTAACAAAATGGGGTTGCTAAGAGAAAAAATCGTCATATCTTGGAAACTACTCATGCCTTGCTCATTAGTGAGAGAAAAAATGGTTTTGGCCTGAAGTTGTTACCTATGTAGTGTATGTGATTAATCGTGTGCCAACTCGGGTTGTGGAATTTCGTACACCTCTTCAAGTGTTGACGAAACATGTTCCCGTGGTATCCACCAATACTCTTACTCCTCATGTTTTTTGGATGTGTAGCGTATGTTCATATTCACAAGATTCATCATAGCAAACTAGATCCATGTGCCCTTTAGTGTGTCATTGTTGGTTTTGCCTCCCAACAAAAAGGGTATAAGTTCTAACATCTTGAAACTCGACATATGTACGTGACAATGGATGTTACCTTTTTTGAATTAAATTATTTTTATTCTCCAATCCCATCACCTTCAGATCACCAGGGGAGAACACTAGTGGTGATTAGGGTGATCTTGGATGGTTAGAGGTACCAAAAGATGTGATATGTACTTCAGGGGGAGCGTGTGTTGAAGAAAATAATAAAAATTGGGCAACAGTGTCCTGGCAAGAAACTGCCGAGAGTGATATGGGCCTTCAACTACTACCTATCGAGATAAATGCAACTTGTCGGCAAAGTCTTGCCGAGTAAACTACAACAGTCCAACAGCAGGCTGCTGCTAAACCGAGTACACTAAAGGGAATTGACTCCTGTCGAACCCATATCACCCTCTCTCTAGCTCAATAGTGCCATCTAATGTGTCTTCTTTGAATGTTCCTGAGGTAAGTACTATGTATGCTCATGTAACTAATCCAAATGATGTCCTAAGTATACTTAAGTGGTCGTCAAGGAAAAATCGTGGTGTTCCTCCTTACAAGTTTTCTCCTGAAGGAAAATTAAGGTTGTGAACACGAATTTTCTTACGATGAAACGAGACAATAACACGGGTACAAAATAATATTTGTATTAATGATTTGGGGGTTACAATCTCTTCTACAAATTTAGCCTTTGATTCATTCTTCATAAGGTGTAGATTTGTGGATTGTGCTATTGATCCTAGGGCCTTCGAGGCTTGATCTTAGGATGAACGCGTAATGAACGATGAACACTTTCTTCAAGGGGCCATCGGGGCTTGATCTTGAATTGGTGCAAGTTCTTCAAGAGTCGTTGAGGCTTGATCTTGAAGGAGGAAATTCTTCAAGGGCCATTGGAGCTTGATCTTGAAGGAAGATTTGGTGGAAGTTCTTCAATGGTCGTTGGGCTTGATCTTGACAGAGGATTTGACAAAGAATGAAAAGAGCTTTCTTGATCCTTTGGGATTTGCTTGGGAGCTTTAGAGTTTCAAAGCTTCAAGGTGTTGGTGTGATGTGAATTGGTGAATGAAAATGAATGCCTTGTTTCCTATTTATAGAATTCCAAAACTTGATTTTTGGATTTAAATAATCAAATGAAATAAATAATTTCTGCCAGGTGTTGACACGTGTTCTATTTGATGACTTTTCTGATTTATTTCGATTTTTTCGTTGAGTCACACCCTACGTGTAAAATTTATGCGACACGGGAGCGTTGAAATTTGAATTATTGGTCAACGTTTATTTCACCGAAATTTCGATGTCTACAAAGGTATCCAATAGAAAATTATGTGTCATGCAAGAATCTTGCACCTAAACGCCAAGCATAGGTAAATAATGTGGAAACGATCCAAGTACCAACCCAAGCTGAGGAGGCCTTGAAGAGTCCTAAATGGGCTGCTGCAATGGATGAAGAGATGATGTCACTATGTAAGAATAATACATGGTTTAGGGTATGGAACTACCAAAAGGAAAAAAAAAATAGTTGGATGTAGATGGGTCTTTAGAATTAAATATAAGGCCGATGGATCGATAGACAAGTATAAAGCAAAGTTAGTAGCAAAAGCATATACTCAAATGTACGGTGTTGATTACCAGGAAACTTTTTCCCTAGTACCCAAGATGAATATGGTACGTGTTCTCATCTCATTAGTTGAAAATTTGGATTGGCCACTAAAATAGTTTGATGTAAAGAATGTTTTTCTTCACGGGCATTTGGAAGAAGAAGTATATATGGATTTTCCTCCCGGGTATAAAGTCAGAGGGAAAACCGGAGTGTGTCAGTTGCAAAAGTCACTTTATGGGCTTAACCAATCACCTCGTGCATGGTTGGGTAAATTTATTCAAGTCATGAGAAGGAATGGATATTAGCAAAGCCACTCCGATCACACAGTGTTTGTAAAATGGAGAAGTGGTAAAGTGACATCCTTAATTATTTATGTGGATGACATGATAATAACAGGTGATGATTCGGAAGAGATGGTAAAACTGGAAGAGAATCTTGCCGCTGAGTTTGACATGAAAAATTTGGGAGATTTAAAATATTTTCTTGGAGAAAAAGTAGCTCGTTCGTCTAAAGGTATTTTCTTATCTCAACGAAAATATGTTCTGGATTTATTGAAGGAAACATGTATGTTTGGATGTAAACCTGTGGACACTCCTGTTATAGAGAAGCATTATTTAGGGATTTATCTAGATCAAAAACCGGTTGACGAAGGCAAATATCAAAGACTGGTAGGGAGACTAATTTATTTGGCCCACACTCATCCAGATATTACATATGCAGTGAGTGTGGTGAGTCAGTGTATGCACTCACCAAGTGTGGATCATATGGCTGCAGTTATGCGGATTTTGGTGTATTTAAAGTCTGCTCCGGGGAAAGGACTTTTGTATGAACATCATGGTCATACGAGGAATGTGGTATTTACTGATGCCGATTGGGCAGGTGATGTGACTGATAGGCGCTCTATGTCTGTGTATTTTACATTTGTTGGTGGAAATTGGTTACTTGGCGAAGTAAGAAATAGAAGGTGGTGTCACGGTCTTCTACGGAAGCCGAATACATAGGCATGGTTCATGGAGTGTATGAGATCCTTTGGTTAAGAAAGTTTCTTTGGGGTCAAGGATTCAAGCAAAAAGAGGTGATGAAATTGTATTGTGACAATAAGTCGGCAAGAGAAATAGCAAAGAATGCAGTACAACATGATAGGACGAAGCATGTTGAGGTTGATTGACATTTTATTAAAAAGAAGCTTGAGAAGAAGATTGTGTCAATACCGTTCGTGAACACGAAAGAGCAACTTGCAGATGTTCTTACTCAAGTCGTGTGCAGTAGGAGCTTTGATGACTCATTTATCAAGTTAGGCATGTGTGATATCTATGCACCAACTTTTAGGGGGAGTATTGGCGTGAGTCAATATTTAGGAGAAAGGGAATATAATTATTGTGTAAATATTAGAAGAGTGATGTTATTCTCACCCCGAATGTCTTATCTTCCCACCCACCTTTTAATGAATTTTTTAATTACAAATTTGTCCATTTGCAAAAAGATTGATAAGGACATTAATTATCTTGTTTTGCTTAATTTAAAATAAAAAAAAGGTTGGATGTGGGAGATGACTTGTCTACCTTAAAACCTAACTCATATTTTCATCTCCTTTCATTAAAAACAAAGTAAAAAAAAATAAAAATCAAAGAACTTAGAAGATGACATTTTCATTGAAGAGGTGGAAGATGACGCTTCTACGGAAGAAGTGAAAGATTATGTTTCCATTGGAAAGGTAGAAGAATCATTTGTGTGTGGGTCATTTGAATTTGTCCATTGTATTTTTAAATTTGTCGTTGTCGAATTCTTTTGAATTTGGATACCTATGTCGTTTCCATTTGAATTTGCAGACCATAGTGGTTTTCATTTACATATTATTTGTTTATATTTTTTAAGAGACAATTTTATAATTTCATATGTATGTATATATTCAAGGTTATTTTGAGAATAATAGTGGGTGGGGAAATAGCATTTTAATTTTTTAACTTTTTATGGTGGGTGGGATTATAATGTCGGTGGAAAAATAAGACAATGGAGTGGGTCTTGTTTTAAGAAGGATATATTTGTGTCCCTTATTGTTTCCTTATGGGACAAGGATTGTATGTACTTATATTCAGAATTATGCAATACATGAAAATTAAACCGTATATTTGTATTAGAAGTTGGGGTGAGATTGGAGAAAGAGATGTTGAAGTAGTCTAGAATCTCCTTTAGACAATCAGAAAGAGGAAATTTCAAACCCAACTCCAAGTACCAAAGGTGAATCCTGGTACATGGACACTTTCATGAGAGGGTTGAGGCAGAACCGCTTGAATATCTTGGCCAACCTTTCACCAGACCTTACATCCGTTAAGAAAATCCCAATGGGGGCAAACAAAGGCTTCTCATTCTTCTTTACAACGTACCCTGACCATAGGAGGATCATAATGGGAACCATAGTGGGCTGTTGGGGCAAGAAGAACATTTTATGAGGTCATTGTTTTGGTAGGAAAGCATAGAAGAGGATATTGAAAGTTTGGGTTTAGAACAAAGGAGGCTAAAGACTTGCAGAATAACAGTAGAATACTCGAAAGCTTTGGAAGTGTGAAGAAAGTGAGGAGAAATCCAAAGATATTTATAGAGGGTGCTTTGGAGCATCTTACCGTTCAATCTGGATTGTCTCGCCCCAAGCACCCTCACACCCCCACCCCGCCATTGCCCCATCCTCTCACCGCCACTACCCTACCCTCTCACCGCCACTACCCTACCCTCTCACCGCCACTATCCCATCAAGACCATGGTGGGGTTTAGTACTAGTATTAGTATTACTAACTAGGAAAAGTTTTAAATTAGAAATTAGGAAAAGTTTTAAATTAGTAATTAACAAAAGTTTTAAATTAGTATTAGGAAAAGTTTTAAATTAATAATTTTAGTTGAAATTAGCCTCTCACCGCCACTACCCTACCCTCTCACCGCCACTACCCTACCCTCTCACCGCCACTATCCCATCAAGACCATGGTGGGGTTTAGTACTAGTATTAGTATTACTAACTAGGAAAAGTTTTAAATTAGAAATTAGGAAAAGTTTTAAATTAGTAATTAACAAAAGTTTTAAATTAGTATTAGGAAAAGAATTGAAATAATAATTTTAGTTGAAATTAGTAATTTTAGGATTTTAGTAATAATTTTAATTGAAATAATAATTTTAGTTGAAATTAGTAATTTTAAGACAACTTATTAATTTTTTACTAATTAAAGATAAATTGTGTATATTAGGATTTAGGAAAAGTTGTAAATTTAAGGAGTGGTTTATGTTTTAGATCTCACATCGTCCAGAGAAGTGGATCATCTATGTATATGCTCATCTCCTTTAGCACGAGGCCTTTTGGGAGCTCATTGGCTTCGGGTTCCGTAGGAACTCCGAAGTTAAGCAAGATCGCAGCGAGAGCAACCCCAAGATGGATGACTCACTGGGAAGTTCTCGTGTGAGTTCGGGTCGGGATGTGATAGTTTAGGATTATTTATTTATTTTAGAAGGTTTTTTTTTATTAGCACATGTTGACCCTAAAAACTACCAAGCCTACGTGGCGCGCAGGCCGAGTAATCTATAAGCTAACTACGTCCTTTGGTTGAATGCGGGGCGTGCCAACTTGTCGGCCGAGCTCGGTCGAGGAGTAAAATATGTTGATGTTGCGTTGGGTGTGCGGCTGACTTATACGTCTTGCGATTGTGGCCGAAGAAGGAACACGTCTCGGCCTCCTGGGTTCTCAAACCTAAAGACAAGGCTACTATTCTTACGAAGTTCACAAATCGTCGTCGTCGGATTCGGTCACTGTGATGTTATTCGTCAAAGTAAACTCACGTTGAATCGACACCAAAGTGTAAGGGCACAAATACTCAAAGCGGATATAAGTCTTAATAGTAAACGTGGTTCGGCTGTCGAAGTATCGAACTCTAAATCCCACTTAAGAGTATCCAATCGTAAAATAACTCGATGTACTATGTGCCGAGCCCAATAAACTGTAACACCTCACTTCGCCGAGAAGGCTGATGAGATGACCTCGACCAATAAGGATTCGAAAATCCTTCTCAACCAAGACTTGGATAGATAACCAGTCGCCTTCGACGCAGTGGTGTCTATGCCGACTGAAGATGCTGCGAGATCGGCTGATTCTACGGCGACGGTGCTGTTTATGCCAATTGAAGATATCACCGGTTGCCTTCACAGTGCTGTTTATGCCAACTGAAGATGTGTCGGCGAAAAAGAAAAGAAAGAATCTCAAGGTTGTTGAGAGAATTTGCGCAGGGCAGTTGTGTGTTGAATTGTAGGGGCTTGTTTCGATACCTTCCCTCCCTATTTATAGCAACCAACATGTATTGAATCAATCACTCACGGATTAGAACTCCTTCTCATGATCCAACTCTATCTCGACCAATCCTATTCTTACTAGGACTTTGAACATAACTCGTTATCAGACCGTATTCAATCTCGGCATCCTGATCCTGCAAGACTCCCTCTCATAACAGGATTCGTCCACATTCCATTTTTTGATAGGATACGGCCAACTTCGACAGCGCGGCCCATGGGCTGAATATCTTCTAACGACACCTGCTTACAACTTATGGGCCGAGGATGAATCTAAACTCAGCCTATCCAACACTGGGCCGAAAAAATCTAACTCGGCCCAAAACAATATTTTTGGGCCGAAACAGCACCCCACATAAGGTTGAATACACCTCACGTTAAAATTTGATATCAAATGACTTATATACCTTACCATGTAATGACAATTTTGACCTCATAAGGTTTTAAAAAAAAAAATTAAATACACCCCAATCATTTTTTACAGATATCTCAAGATTATTTATTTTCTTCAACTCTTAAAACCACTCTCCCTCTCCATTGCAGAACAAACCGTAATCAATAAAACTACAAACACATTGATTAAAAAATATTTTTTGGAAGCTTCACATGAAGTGAAGGTTTCATATTTTTTTTATTATTTTAGTGACTTCAACGACATCAGCATGCCTATAAATTGATATCTCTTGAAAAAAGTATGGTCGATTCATGGATAACTCTCGCCCCGCATCTGTTACTGCTTTCTGGGGTTGTGGCTCAAGATTGAGAGGCCTAATTATGTTATTTTATAATTATCTTATTGTTACATGCTTCAGCCTGCATGCCATTGTGTTTGTGATTGTGCCCCCACTCACAGTGAAAGCCATGAGGGATAATATGGCCGGATGATCTTCATGAAATCGACTCTCACCCTAAAAGCATCTACTCAAATGCTTATGCAGGTTAAGGAGTTTCGATTGGCTTTAAACTTTCGAGAGCTGAAATTCTTCTATCCAATGTATAATGGAAGCATTTTGGTCAATTCTCTACATATATTCTACCTTTTAAAACCGGTTTCATTGTTTTGTGACTATACAGAAGTAAAAAATAAAATATGTATTTGCACCTAAGACGTGAAAAGTGTGGGGTGTATGTAGAAAATGTTAAATGTCGGATGTATGTAAAAAAAGTTAGTGTATTTTGAAAGTGTGGGGTGTAAGGGTATTATGGTAAAATAAGTGGGGTGTATTAAGATAAATTTTAACTAAAAAAGTAAGTGTAAGTGTAAGGTGTATGAAGTATGTGAGGTGTATTCAACAATATGTGAGGTATTAATAAAGCAAGTCTTTTTGAATTAGGATAAATTCTTAATGTTAGGATTAAAGTTTCAAATTTTCAATTATTTTTTTGTAATTTCACGATTGATTTTATATTTTCTGCAACTGTATAGACGTCGTTTGGTTCAAAACGGTTCGGTTTTTTGCCAAAATCGAAGCTGAACCGAAATTTCAATTCAGTTCGGTTCGGTTCATTTTTTTTCGGTTTTTTTTTTCGGTTTGGTTTTTTTCGATTTCAGTTTTTTCCGATTCGGTTTCGGTTTTTTTTCTGTTGTTGATTTTTATTTTTTAAATGATGTAAATGGAAGGAACCTTCCTAGCAACCTCCCAGTTCTCATATATCAGAGAATTGAGAGCCTTAAAATCCTGAATATATTCAAGTAATTCAACTTTATGATCATGAAATAATACAAAAACATATATTCAAAATTCTCAAAACTTAAGCAAATACAGAAACATATATTCTTCAAGGAAATGTACATCGTCAAGATTCAAAATTCTAAAACTTTAAAATTTACAAAATCATGAAATAATTCAACAAATTAGTTGATCGATGCAGATCGAAACAAAGAAAAAAAAAACAAATGGGTTCGTCTAAATGCCATAATCGGACTCCAATATTGCATGCCCAGTGCCCACATTCAAATTCAAACTCATAGTCAAGTCCACAATAGATCTAGAAAATTCCAAAACTTATTCAGAGAAAAATACAAACTTTTTCACCTTAAATTACATAAATTTCAAGTGGGTAACCATAAAATTAAAAACCCATGAACTGACAAATAAACAAAACCCACAACCTTTGCTGCACCGATATCACCATGTCTGTTGTAAGCTCTTACAATTCCTCTTTTCGTCGGGTCTCGAAAGGGACGAGGGAAAATCATGGTTTGGAAGAAGCAATCCACGAGGAGGACAGGAGAGGACTGGGGAGAGAGTGATTTGGAGGAAGAAAGGAAGGAGAGAGAGAGAGAGAGAGAGATTGAGGAAGCATAGGTAGAAAGGAAGCAGCGAATGGACTGAGAGAAATAGAGAAGTGTTTGAGATCTGAAATGAAATGGTAGTGAGACGGCTAGGGTTTGTAAAGTTAGAAAATTTTATAAAGCATTAAACATAAGAAACCTATAAATATATTACTGGTACAATTATAACCACATGGAGCCTACAGTAAGTTGGCTTGCACCAACTAACCCCAACCTACAGGGAAGGGGTTCAAGCCCTGATGCCGACATGTATTTTTTTAGTATTTATATATGATTTTTTTTGGTTCAGTTCGGTCCAGTTCGGTTTTCGAACCTAAAAAACTGAAAGCGAACCAGCCAGATTCAGTTTGGCTCGGTTTGATAGTTTCTGTTTGGTTTTTTTCGACCTCGGTTCGGTTTGGTTTTCGATTTTTTTCGGTTTTCGGTTTTTTGAACCCACCCCTACTTCCATTGCCTCCCTCACCTGCTATTGCTACCGCCACTGATTCACCGCAAGTGGACCCCACGCAATTCCGCTGGTTCATCTGGTTAGCCCTCGGGTTTGACGCCTGCGTCATCGACATCTTTGGTGGTGCTTCGACTCAGCACTCAGCGTACTAACCAGCAACCCCCACACCAAACACTTCCTCAGCATCGGCATCCACAGTCGAAGAAAAAGGCTCTCAAACAGGTAAAATTTAATATTATACTTTTACATTGCTATTCCTTTCATTTGTACAGTATTTTATGTTGAATATCATTGCACTCCCTCGCATGTGAGACCCCATTTATGGGTCACACGTGAAATTCCACACATCGGCAACCATGTGGAGCCATGTCGGGACTCACCCAATCGCACAGGGTCATTGGGGACCCACCCAAACATGTAGCATCTTTGGTCTACGTGGACAATCACGCAGGGCCAATGGGGAACCACCCAATCACGTGGCAGTACGGGCCCGTCCCCTAACTCTAATACCATGTGGAATTTTTCAGGTCGATTAGCCGAGGGCCCACTCCAACAACATTGATACTATGCCCCCTTAACCACCTGCACAATCCTCAGGTGTGGGGTTTTATCACAAAAGGTCTCAGTGTTAGTTAGAGTGGGGTAATTTTATTTAAAGTACTCTTTCTCCTTCCCTCTGTCCGATGTGGGACAATTGGTTTCAACAAAAATATTATAATTATAGGGAGATTTGGCAGAAATTTCGGTAGAATTTTAAGTTTGTGTTTGACTCTTTTAATGTTTTTGCAGCTAAGAAAAACACCTAGGGTTCTTGTCGATAGCTAAAGATGGCAAAGGTCACACATGTGACCAATGATTGTATCACTATTAGATATGATGAGCGGCATCAGGCAACGCCTATGAGTAGCATAGCAACTTTGTCCACGACATTGGGAATGTAGTTAGGGCCAACTACTCTATCCGGTTAGAATCTTGATGAGCAATGCCTGAGGAGAAGGTGAAGGTACACCATGGTTTGTCGGTAAGTATCCAAATTCTCAACTTTTAGTCCTTTTCCAATAAAGCATATATAGAATTATTAATAAAAGTATGTAATATTTAAATATTATTAATGTTAGTTTAATATTTTTCAATTTGCACACAAATTATAATTTTGACGACATGAGTGAGAACTTGGCCATCCAATAGCGGAGCCAGAAAATTTTTCTTGGGTGGGCTAACTAAAATTATTAGCATGTAATCTTATGAAATTTTTTTTTTGCCTACATAAAATTATATAGTAATCTACTTAAAAGTGAGAACATGAAGTACTAATCCAAACAAGTTTATTAATTACTTTCCAACTAATTTTTACACAAATAAAACATGCATACAAAAAAGCAATAGAAAGAGGACAAATATTATCAGTTTTGTTGATAACAAGTACCCAAAAGAAAAAAAGGTTAGGGGATACCAATTCAAGTTGTGCCGTAGATATTTGGAATGAAATTGAAATTTTTTGTTATTATTAGAATCGATATTGTTGTTGAGCCCTTTTTATTAGTTACAAATACAAGAACCATGAAACATGGACTATTCCCATAATCTTTAACCCTAATAGACAAATTCAAGGACTAAAAAAAAAAGTTAACCTAACAATTGAATCAAGAAATAAGTTAAATGAAGACATGAAGAGCATACCTAGTGTTGAATTTCATTAGAAAATAATTTGATGGTGATTCATAGTTTTTCTTTTCTTAGGGTAGAGGGTTTAATTTTTTTGTTTTGAACGAATAGGGTAAAAAGCATGGGAAATAGGAGAAACCTAATTATGTATTAATTTACCATTTTTACTTTTAGCCTAAAAATAATAAAATAATATATAAGGTAATAAAAGTATTATTTATAAATTAAGAAATACATTAACTAATAATTTTGGCAGGATTTGGGTGGGCTATTATACATACAATAAGCAACAACAAACTCATATACAAACTATTATACCAGTAGTTTGTTAAAATCCTCCCCAGGCTACAGCCCACTGTAGCCGTGGGTGTAGCTCCGCCAGTGTGGCCACCTACATTGATAAGCTGTTCACAAACTAGTAAAGATAGTGGAAGATCGACCTCAACAAGTGTTTTGAGCTCAACAATGATTAGGAGGTCGCTCTCCTAGAAGGTTGCCCTATCGATTTGGAGGAAAGCCAGATAAACTGGGAGTGGCTTTGCAAGCATTTTCAGGAAGAGAAATATTTGGTACATATATTAAAACTTGTTATTATAATTTTATTAACTTCCTGCTCATATTAATAAATTGTTGTATATTTCTTTGAGATATTAGAACTAATACGTTGGTTTTGTGTTTAATAGCAGAGAGCCCAGGGCAACAAGATCAAACGGTCAAAGAAGATATTTCTCCACCGGTTCAAGAAGGTCATTAAGCATACAATATCCCAATTTTTAATTATATAAATACTAATTTCTATTTCGATTACTAAAAATTTTCTTAAATTCTTTTCTTTTAGGATGGTTAAAAAATTCCTGAAATCGACATGTTTAAAGACCTATATGTTCGACTTGGGGATAAGGCGACGGAGCAGCTATATATATATGTAAGTATATTTAATTCTTACACTTATAAGTAGTATAACTATTAATTAATTATTAATAAATTTTGTCTTATTATTAGAGGCGACAATGGTAGAGAAGAGTCAGGCTGTTCTTCAAGAGGTGGCATCCTAGCTTCCCCCAGACACTAAGATCGAGGTTGTGACTTCGGCCAAGGATATTATTTTTTTATTTTTTTTTTTTTTTTTTTTTTTTTTGATATTTTATAAAGTTTTGTCTTGTACATACATTTCCATATATTGTGTAAATAAATAAAATTATTCTTTATTAATTAATGTTTATAATTTAAGTTTAATAATAAAAGAAAATATAATTAAATTATATATTTTATTAAAAATTGAAAACCGAACGGAAAAAAAAAAAAAAAAAAAACCTTTGGGCGATGAGTCACTTTGTTGCATAAGATTAAAAGCAAAAAAGGTTTTCAACGCGGAAATTAGTAAACGATGAAAATTCCATAATTAAATAATGTTAAATTTACTTGAATAATGTTGCAGAACGGTTTACTCGACGAAGACCTTCATCGCGCAACTTCTTACCGAACGATGTTTTTTGTCGTAACCATGAACTCAACGTGACAACATGGTTGCGTACCCTTGTTATCTGCGTGACAACAGGCTTGTTCCTCTATATTTTATGCGATGAAGCTCTTGTTCATCGTGCGAGGTTACTTGCACGATGAATACCATTTCGTTCGTCACGCAAAAAAATTTTTTGACGAACTTTGCACGAACAACTAGTTTGTGACAAAGATTTCATCCTATGAATGTTTATGTGATGGAATATATCTTTACGCGACGAATTTACTTCGTCGCGAGAAGTGTTAAATATATAGTGACAATGCACCGGTGCCGAGAAAAAGTTGTCTACTGCCCAGATCATGTATTGAATGTATATGGAAAGGAATGATGCACAAAATAAATGAAAACTAAACAATTTTTCGTTACAGTTTTATTTCATGACAATGCACCTCCTCCATTTTCCGTCTTCCTTTCCACCATCTTTTGCCAGTTCTTCATTCTTTCCTTTTTTTCATTTATCCTTAGCAAATTGTAAACAAAATCAAACAGACTATAATGGTGTAAGCTAATAAATCTGTGTCAAATTTGTCGTGTCAAATCTTTCCTTCATTTTTCAGTCGATGTTTTATATTTTTCTTTCAAGTTGACTCAACAAATATAACGAATTTATTGTGTACTATTTGTTGTGAGTTGATAGAATTTTTACCCATGCAAAAGTAGAGATAAAAACACTTTAAATACTTGTAAGAGTACAAGGTAATTGTAGTATAGCAGCTATAGTTAGGTCGTTTACCACACGAATTGAATGAATAAATTGTGTAAAATTAAATCTTAATTAATTATGTACGAGAAAGTTTGGGAAAATGTTGATTTTGTGATTTCATATAATAAAAACGAATTTAATAGAAATAATTAAATAAATCTGCAAAATAAAATAAACTACAAGAAAACGGTTTTTGAAAATTAAATTGTAAAGGCATTAGGTGACACACCCCATCCCGAAGGAGGGCATGCTGGCCGTCACGTGAGAGTGACGTAACCATTTGCACAGTACGGAAGCTTAATTATACAACTTCAAGGTTAATACACCCGAAGGTGCGTCCTAATTTGGTCCATTCTGTCAGAACACTTTCGAATTCCTCGTAGTCACCACACCTTTGTGATTCCTGAACCTGGAGGGGCGCAAAACCAAAATTGAGTGGGTCAGTAAAACAATTCTTTTCCAAATCCAAACATTTCTCAAAACGTTGTAACCCCTCTCCGTAAAACTTGTATACTTTCCCAGAAATGTAAAATATAATTATACCTATATATTCTCAAAACTTCATTTTTTACTATCTCAACATTTTTCTTTATCAATCATGCATTGCCATGTCTAATTCAACAGTTAATTATGGATGCATCAACAATAATCATATCAGGTGCAAGAAAGTAATCAGCCGGAGGCCCTCTAATAGCCCTGTACGGTTGAATATAGAGCTCAAAATCTCATCTAACCGGAGTCACCAACTGTGACCTGTACGGTTATGCCGGAGTCACCTAGTATGACCTGTACGGTACTACACTGCACATAAGTCGGAACTACCTAATGTAGTCTGTACGACTTAATGGTAGAATAATATGCTCTAGTGCTTCTCTCATCAATCATCTGTGCACATAATCTAAGGTCACCTACCAGTCGGAACCCCTCTAATGGTCTGTACGACTGGCATGTCGGAACCACCCCCGGTGGTCTGTACGACTAGCATCTACTTGGATCCAAGGTGAGCATGCGATGCGGTGAATAATAATAAGCACTAATACCAAGGTGCAGGTTATGAGCTCAATATATCTCAACATCATCATAACAGTAATAATACTCACCTGATACTCACCTGTGCGTCCACCGCACCATTTCACATATTTGCATCATACAACAATTCATACTTTTCATATAATTTCATGCATGGCATTTCGATTCACATTTCAATATACTTTTCATATACTTCTATGCATGGCATTTCAAATCACATTTTATACATTGCATTCAAAGCATACTTTCATTCAATTTCAATTTCTGGGAAAACGTCAAGTATATATATATATGGAAAACAAAACTGCCCACTCACCTGGAGTTCGTCCAACAACTCCCTAGCACCACAATCAAGGCGTCACGATGATCGCCGCCTTGGACAACACCTAGTTCGCCGTGGTTTGGCCGGAAACTTCCTCGAAAGCCTCGGAGGTCGCCGGAAACTCAACTCCTAACTCGCCGGGGATTCGCCGGAAAGAGCCTCGAAAACTCCGGCCAAACTTTGAACTTGTCGATCTCCGTGTTCTTTCGTCCAAAAACTTCCAACGAAGCACTCCGAGCTTCCTTGGGACCTCACTAAGCTCACTATGAGCTTGGATTGTCCTGAAATGGATACCATCGTGATCGTGGAGGTTCCAGGAGTTCGATGGTGGTCTTAACTCCGTCGTTGGTAGTAGTTTAGGGTGGTTTTGTGGTGGTCCGTGTGAGTTCGAAGGAGAGGGAGAGAGAACTGAGAGTTTTGTGAGGGAGGAGAGAGGGAGACAAAGCACGGGAAAGAGGGAGATAATTGAGGGGTGTGGGATCCTACCCAATCCCCAACTACAAAATTCTAACATAGAAACCTAAGTATAAGTCTTGATTTAGGTTTCTAAAACCAATTAATATTCTAATTCACCAAAGTTTAAGAACCTTAAGTAAAAACAAGTGTCCAATTTACGCACTTTAGTCCCGTTTAGGGACATTTTCGTCTTTTCACGTCCTCGGAATTAAAATTCCGGGACGGGCTGTGACATTAGGGTTCCGCCATCACCTTAACAATCATATGTAGTTCTTCCAATTACTTATGACTTACACATGCATATTTTGAAGGCTAGACTTTCCTAATATATGCTAACTTAGACTCCCAACGTAGAGCGTATATCAAACATGCAATCCGTCTATGATATTTAGATCAAATCTAAACATGTAAGAATCATTAAGCTTTGTGAAACTTTTGAAAAACCATGCAATCTTTAAGATGTGTATTCATCCTAACATATATTCATCCTAAGTGTGCTTTCACATATTAACCACAAGAAGCCTTCGTCAATTTCAGGGACCGATCTCCGACCAAAATTACATCAAATTACTTTTTTGATTGTCCTAATGGTGATCAAGCATTAAGACAAATAGATAGTTTAAACCGGTGATTAATAATTCAAACCTGCATGCATAATATCATAAGCAAACTGAAAATAAACTACATATTCTTGCTAAGGCTTGTGGCCTCACCCTAGCAAATGATTATTAGTTACGAACATTAGTTACGAATAATCATAAAACAAAATATTATTAAAAACATAGATAGAAAGCACCTTGTCAATAAAAATTGTCAAAGCCTAGCAAAGTTCTCCAAAATTTATGTGTTCTTCTCTCACTCTTTTAAACCCTAAGGGCTAATAAGGCTTATTTATACTACTACATAATAAAATCCTTACTAGAAAAGGTTTTCTAAAAACTAGGAAACATAATAGAATAAGATAACTACGAAATACATTCCTATTCTAATTGTGGGAAATCTGCCCAGCCCTAAGAATCCCACGTTTCTAGATCTTCAGGGCTCCAAAACAGGCCCAAAATGACTTAAATTAAAGCTTGAGATGTCCCGAACATAATTTCAGAAGGCCTCGAACCCAAAAGACATCATCTTGGATGCTAAAAAGCCCAATTAAGCCCAAAACGTCACTTTGACAGCATTACGTGCTGACCCTTTATTTCATCACCATAAATTATCTGCTTGGTATAAAAATTTGAAACTTTGATATGAATAGGTTGAAAGACTCACAAATATCCTCCAATTGGAATCGCTCCAAAATTCATCCGTTTGACCACGTTTCAATCTAGATGAAGTCAAATGTCCTACAGTGGAATTATAATTCGAAGTACTAAAATTCTCATAAAATAACCAATAAATTAATACTAAGAATATGGTAAAATATATAGAATAATATTGACTCATCAGTCTACCTACATTATTAGTGTATTGTCATCTACATGTGCGTGATAACTAATCCTAACATTTCATAATTATACTCGGAGACAATTGAACTACTCTTCAAAATAGAGGTGTGATATCCACACACCATTTTTTACTTCTCCCACACCTTTTTAATTTTCGGCCGTTGGATCAGATGAATTAAAGAATATCAACGGGTTGAAATTAACAAGGGTGTGTGAAAAGTAAAAAAGAGTGTGTGGATAGCACACCCCCCCTCAAAATATTCGTTCTTGCGTTTGATCATATCATTTCATCCTCATCAATTTGCCGCCCGTTTGACATGTGTACTAGTACATCGATCGATCTGCACTTAACAACGGATAGCTGTCGACATATTCCATTCATGATGTATGAATGAAGCCAAATCGATCCAAATTAAGAAGAGTTGGGGGACAATAACCCGTTGAAGGTTATGTTCTCGGGAAAAAGATCCTCTTCAGATCTCTTCCACCAAAGCCATCGGATCAAGTGATTCGAACCTTTGAAATTTGATTCAAAGACTCATTTGTTTTGATCCCTTAAAAGCTATAATAGTTTTTTACCGTTGAATGAAAATTCAATAGCCCGAATCACCGTACTGATTATTTGACTAGCCCACCACGTACCCTTATCTAGTAGCTAATTGTCATGGTTATATTAATAGGAAAACTAATGAAAAAGGCTTGAAAACTTTGAGTTTTAACGATAAGGACAAAATAAAGGGTAAAGTGATAGTACTAGGATTGACTTTTTAATGTAAAAATGTGATTTTTTGTTAAAGTGAATAATACCGGGAACTTTTCATTAAAGTTCCCATTATTAATATTATATACATGCGTCCATGAATCTTGAATAAATGACAAAAAAAAAAAAACACTAATTAACTAGTAATTATCAATTTTCATGTCTTACGCGATGAGATTAGGGTTAAGATTTATTTGGATTTGCATGAATATAGTGATACATATATATATATGCGCTACTAGTAAATTTGGCTTTTCGAGTATGATCCGAGTCCGTGACTTAGATTAGTCAGAATTATATATATTGCTAATCATAAACTAATTAATAATACAGCTAAAATCAACTTTATACATATGCTCCCCGCCCGTGAACTTCCGAATATAATCACATCTAATGTCACGAGCGTCAACTTGTTATTTGTTTGCCACAGTCTAATCAGATAATAAACTGCAGTATCTGGTAGAAAAATGAAGATTAAACTGCAGTACTGCGAACAATTATGCAGGACCAATTAATCACATGCCTATTTATCAACCTGTATGAATACAGAGAAGTAGTATATAATTTTGGCATAGGATTAGAAGCGTACAGAAAGTTAGAAACAATAGGAGGTGCATGCTTTAAATTAATTACACAGTTTACATATTCTTGAATATGTTTTTTTTTTTTTTTTTTTTTTTTTTTTTTTTAAAGCGATATGCTGCATGAAATTGCATAGGTAATTAAGTAGTCGTACAAAATGTAGACAGTTTCTCTGTTGCAAGCAATATCATTTCTATTTGCTCTCTATATCTTGATTACCTATTACAAAACATGGACCGCTATTTTTTCCTTTTTTCTGGATGCCAAGTAGACCAAATAGCAAACCAAGGTGGACGTAGATTAACATAAATGTAAGGTAGTATTGGGAATGCCACGGTACATTGATTTTGGTGAAATAAATGCTCACCAACAAATTAAATTTTGACTTGAAAAGGCTTATGTGGCACACACTATGGATCTCACCAAATTGCACACATGCCATGAGACTTATCAAAGTTAAACGAGTCATCAAAAGTGACACATGTCGACATCCGAGACTTCAGTTAAACAAATCAAATCAAGTAACAAACTAGCAAATTAACCCTAATTGATCAAATCCCTCAATTATGATTTAGTTGATGACTAAATTAAATCAATCACTCTAAATTTAATCAAATCAAATACAAAAGAGGACAACGTAACTCTAATTTGATCAAATTATATCAATTAGGGTTTAATTTCCTAAATTATATATTCATGTTTAATTAAGAGCTAAATTAAATAATTAGCTCAAATTAAATCAAATAAGATAATCAATCCCACAAATTATGGAATTCAGTTTAGGGATTCTAAACTAAAAATCAATCGCTTGACTATAAATACTAGGCTCATTTTTTAAAAAGAGGATATAAAAAAAGGAACCAAACTCAAGCCCTTGGAGAAACCATAAAGCTCTCTGGCCAAAGCAACCACTACACACAAACACTCTTGTGTTCTTCATCAAGCTAGTGGAGAATCAACAAGCGCAACAAACATGCGTCGGATCATCCACCACCATAGCTGAAGATCACCCACCATTTGAAATTCCTTGTGGTCCCATTTCATTTAACATCATACCTCGACAGCCCTTGAAGAAATCACAAGCCCGATTCAAGATCAAGTATTCACCACCCTTAAATCGAATTCTACTTTGTAAATTGAATCAGACACATATTCTTGTAAAAGAACAGCTACGCATAGATTGTAAACCGAGATTCATTGTTATAAGGGTAAATCGCCAAAATGGTCCCTGAGATTTGCATAACTCATCACTTTGGTCCTTGAGATTCCAAAACGATAAAAGTGGTCCCTGAGATTGTCCACCATCCATCATTTTGGTCATTCCATTAAAAATTCTGTTAAGTGTCCCGGAGTTCTTGGCTGGAAGTTTGGGCAATTTTCAAAGCTTTGTAACTCAATTGTTTCTTAACCAAATTTGACCCATAATATATCAAAATGAAGATAGGAAAGTGTAGAATAAGATTATACCTATTTCGAAGCCCACTGGTTGCCAAAGATTGCCGGAAAATAGCCTCAAAGTTGACTGGTCCGAGTGAAAACTTGAAAACTCGCCGAAAACTAGGTAAACTTTAAATGTTCATAACTTCTTCAATACTCAACGAAATCAAGTGATTCAAAAACGAAAATCATACGCCTCGACGAGACAAAGAGAATGATACATTTTTCGATGGCTAACTCGCCATGGTTTAGCAAGAAAACGGCTTGAAAGTGGCTGTCTTGGTCTCAAGTTAGCCACTTTCGAGCCGTTTTACGGCCAAACCAAGGCGAGTTAGCCGTAAAAAAAAGAAGGTGATCGAGTTCCTTGGATACAAGCGGCTTGAAGGGATGAATAACACTGACAACCCAAGATACTGCAAGTACCACCGCGTCATCAATCACCCATTGAAAATGTTTCATTATGAAAGATCTCATCAAGAAGCTAGCCCAAGAAGGAAACATTGAGCTAGATCTTGATAATGTAGAGCCAAACCATGCCACCATCACTTTTTGATTTAACATATCAACCTTCTCCTTGATCACTGGAAGCCTGCTCCAAGACGACAAGGAAGTGTTGAAAATGATGAGCTTGCAAAGAAAAGATCGTCCAACCCTATCACATTACTCAAGTTCTTCTCCAAAGAGTTTATTAAGACTGAGTTAAATTGGACTCCTTGCTATGAAGTTTGTGAGAAACACTTTCATGAGTCGATATTTCATACATATTTTTCCCTAATTCTTAGTATGTTTTGGTATTTATTTTGGTGAAATTGTGATACTTTGTTTTATATTCTCAATGTAGGACATGCAACTTTCAGTTGAGCAATAAGTGATCAAACGGACAAATTTTGGGATAACTCCAATGGGTGGATGTTTGTGGGTCTTTTCACCTAGTTCCTATTGAATTTTCAAACTTTTTTACTAAGTGATTGATTTATGGCGATGGAACAAAGGGGAGCGCGCAGCGTAGTCAAAGTAACGTTGGGCTTTTTGGTGTCCAAGGTGGTCTATTTTGGGTTCAGGCCCTTCTAGAGTTATGTTTAGAATGTCTCAAGCTTTAAAAATAAGCTATCTTGAGCCTATTTTGGAACTGTTTTGCGCCAAAAACATAACTGATCAGTTTGGTGGCAAATTCTCCACGTTTGACTATGAGATTGTTTCCTAGTTTCTCTTAATTATTTTGTTCCTAGTTTTATTCAAAAACATTTTCTAGGAAGGTTTTTAAGCATTGTAGTATTATAAGTCAAGGAGGCCGGCCCTAGATATTCTTTAAGAAACATTGAGAGGATTGTTGAAGGCTCTGGCGAATTGACGACTTTATTCTACAAGGTGTTATCACTCTTTTTCTATTTCAATAAAATTCCTTTTGATTTTAATATAAACATGTGTAACTAATCTCTTTTTTGCTAGAGTGAGGCCATGAGCCTTAGCGTCAATATGTAGTTTTATTTAATTGCTTATGATATTATGCATGCATACTTTAAATTATTAATCACTATGCTAAACTATTTAATTATCTTAATGATTAGCTACCATTATGATCTTTAGAAAAGTAATTTGATACAATTTTGGTCGAAAGGTTCTCTGATATTGGTGATGGCTTCTTGTGATTAATAATTGTATAGCACATGTTAAGGGTTTCATGGTTCTTCAAAGGGTTTTCATAAAGCTTAATGAGTCTTGCATGTTCATATTTGATCCAAAGGTTTGCATGGGTTACATGTTTGATATACGCTCTAGGTTGGAGGTAGAGCATACTTTAGGAAAACCTAACCTTCAAAGTTGCATGTGTAATTCGTAAGTAATTAGTAAAATTACATAGGATTATTAGGGCGACGGCAGAACCATAGTGCTTTCACAACTTGTTTTCTCAAAATTGTTTACTTTCAAATTGACTTTTAAATTGCTTATTTACTGATTTCTTTAAATATTACTATTCAATTCCTTTATTTATTTAAGTAAAAAAATCAGCTTTTTCCAAACTTTGTTTTAAATAATGAATTAAGGATTAGTTTAGATACAAATTATTCATTCAATTCTTGTGGAGGACGACCTTACTTGATCTGCTATACTACGATTACCTTGTTCTCTTGCAAGTATTGTCAAGTGTTTTTATCCCTACTTTTTGCAAGTAGTAAAAATCTTATCAAGAAATTATGGGGAGTGAGATTAGACCACTTACTTTTCGTCTGAGTAATTTTTAATTTTGATCTAAGTAAAGTTTAATTATTGTTATAATAGAGTAAAAATTGTTCCACCCCGAGACCTTGCGTAGTAATCGGACCAATCCTGCCTAATCAGCAGCGATTTTCACATCAAACAATATAGTCATGGAATTGGGCAAGGTGGTTAGTTTGTTTCGTAGCCTTTTCAGCTCGAGTTAGTAAATCCTTAGGGGTGTTCTACATTTAGTGCCCTAAAGCCCCTAGTGATTTGGGAGTCATTGACTTAAAGCTCATTACATGGGTTGGATCAAAGCTTAATGAAACTGGCATTGCACGACAACTATTGTTACCGGACTTAGAGCACATTTCCAACACCACTAACTTCACTCACTTATTTTGTGATAATTTGTGTACCGCTTACATGGTCGGCAATCCGCTGTTTCATGCTCGGACGAAGTATATTTAGCTTGATTATAACTTTGTTCGTGAGTGGGTAAAGTTGGGTACTCACAAGGTGCAATTCATCTCTTCCGTTGACCAAGTTGCGACTGTTCTCACCAAAGGGCTTTTGAAGTCACGCTTTGAACTTCTCAGGTCCAAACTTGTCACTGCGAGACGGCCAAGCTTGAGGGGGGCTGTTAGTGTAGGAGAATTCGTTTAAGATTCTCATGAGTTAGGTTTTGTAAATACATATGGACCTCAGTTTACTTGTACTCAACGTCGCTTAACTAGTATATATTTGTATATCAATTAAATCAATTACAATTACAATTCTATATACAGGTATGCCAAAAACATATACATAAAACCTTTTTTCGGTATTTTTTACCCGCCAAACTCTACTTGTTGCTGAGTAATTTTATAATTGTTCTTATTAGTGAATACTAGGTATACTGGATTACGTAAATATATGGTGCATTGAAAGGGACATCGATGAAGAGTGATATGAATCGGTAAGGTCTTCCCGCCCCCTCAAACTTTGATCATGCTAGAAACTTAAAGCTCGGTGATCTTGTATTATTAAGGATTGATTAAGAGAAAAGAGAGTTAACAAATTAAAGGTTATATTTTTTTCGGGGATTGGCTAAGAGAAAACTAGATCAATCCGATGGATTTCAATAATAATTAAAAGATAAAGATACACATAGAGAGAGAGAGACGTGGTGAAAGAGACGTGGGAATGTGAAATGCTAGGTTGACCTTTGATGACTTGATGTTATTTGGTGAAGACAAGATAAGAAAACAAAAGAGAATAGGGTGATAGCTAGAAAGAGAAAACTTCTGTTTCGTAGGCCCCTGAAATTGTCCAAATCAAATTAAAAGGCCAGTTGAACCAAAAATCGATTGAGTTGTATGGTCCAAAGAAAAACAAAATTTGCACTAACATATGGAGTCTCACTGAGGAAATGATAACCAAAAGAGATAACTCTTAGGCAAGTAGCCCTTTACCAAAGTGGTAGAAAGGTATTGTGCTCTTACATGACGACGTGGATTCGAATCCCGTCGGGAGCTAATCTAATATCTAATCTAACAAAATCTATCATTTGTCACAAAAAAAAAAAAAAAAAAAAAAAAAGAGATTACTCTCAAGCTGTTATTGTGGAGACCTACCTTTTAAATAACTTTTGACATGCTTTTGCACTTATTTTTGGGTTTTTGTGTAAAAGAAATCAAATGAATGCGTTTTTCTTACGCTCATGGACACAAGAAGGGGGAAAAAAAGTAGACTCGGCAGTTTCTGACACGACACGAAAATGATATGAAAATAACAGATTTCGGGTCAACACGATAACTTATCAGGTCATTATTAGGTGACCTGTTAAGAACCCGTTATTAACGGGTATACACGCGGGTAACACGTGGATAACCTGTTTCGACCCGTTAAGAAAAAATTCATTTTCATAATTTTAAAATTTAATTACTAAAATATTTATTATAAAATACAATAGCCATATTAATATATACAATATATTCTATATTAAATATATAGTTTTGTATTATTATTCTATATAAATTAAAAAAAAATAGTCATTATTTATTTTTATTATGAGAGTTCCTGACACACCCCGATCCAGAGGATCCAGGTGTGTTGGCCGTCACGTGAGCGTGACGTAACCATAAGTGCGACACGGAAGCGAAACAACCACAAACATAAGCAAGAATTCAATCCAACTCTAACAGAACAACCTACTAGAATAACCGGACTAGTTATAAAGTAAACACATAAGTTCAGAGCATAGGTTTAAGTGCAGTCAAGTAGGACTAAAATAAAAATACATCACCCTCAGGTGAGTCCTACATGTCGAAAGTCTGTCAGAAAGCCGGAATAAGACCTCGAGAGCCACCAACCGCTAACTAGAACCTGGAGGGGCGCAAAACAAAATGAGTGGGTCAGTAAAACCAAAGATTTTTTCAAAACATTTCATTTTAAACAATTCTAACCCCTCACCGTAAAAACCTGTATACTTTCCCAGAAAATAGTATATATACATATATATATATATACGCCACATCATAACTCAGCACATATCCATCATCATAATATCTCAAAAATGATATGCCATGCCCAAAATATAGTCAGAATGTATCAATATCAATCAGGTGAATAATAAATCAACCGGAGACCCTACAATGGTCCTGTACGGCTGATTCTAAAGCTCAACATCCAATCCAACCGGAGTCACCTCGGTGACCTGTACGGTTCAACTCTGCACGTCACTCGGAACTTCATATAGTAGTCTGTACGATGACAGGTGTATCAATACTCTCTAGTGCTTCTCTCATCAATCATCGGCGCGCATAACGAAGGTCACCCACTAGTTGGAATCACATCTAGTGATCTGTACAACTAGCATGTCGGAACCCTCACATGGTCTGTACGACATCCACCTACTTGGATCCAAGACGAGCGTGCGGTGTGGTGAATAACAATATAAGCACTATCACCTAGGTGCAAGTTATGAGCTTTCAATGCAATTCAAATAAATAACCCAGCTGAATAATAAATAAACTCACCTGAGTGTCCACCGCGTCATTTCACATATATATGCATCAATACTCAAGCTAGATATCTCAATAATTTCATGCATGGCAATTAAATTCATAACTTTCATAAAAAACGTATTTTCTGGGAAAATAAATGTATATAGGTAATACGAAATCAAAACTGCCCACTCACTGATAAGTCGAGGGGTCGTAACCCCTGTGGCGTCCCTGGATGCGCTCGTCCTCGGGATATGTATCACCTATATGCGAAAAACTATAAAAACGTTAATTTTAAACACTTCACCAATAGTTCGAAATAACTTCTCATACGATGCTCAATTTGGGTATATGAATATACCACATCGACCTACTCGACGTCACGGACGTCGTACAATTTTTTGAAAAATTTTTGGAGGTCCCACGCGCCCCCACGCGCCGTGGGTGGCACGGGTCCACACGCCCCCCACGCGCATCATCTTCCTCCCTGGGCTCGCCGGACTGGTTTTTCCGGCGGCCGGTTTCCGGCGAGTTTTAAAACTATTCGTTCTCCTTCGTTTTTCACCCATTTTCTTCGTATTTTATATCAAATTGAAGCCCCAATCATGAAGAATCACGATAGACTAGTTTAAGGCTCTAAAAACAACCAAATCTCACCGGAAAAATTCAAGCAAAACCGGCCAAAGTCGAACTCGACGATCCCGACGTCCAAAACTTCCAAACGAACGTCCCCGAGCTTCCTTAGGACCTCCTAAAGCTCACTGTAAGCTTGGATTGTCCTAAAAATCAACCAACATAAAGCTCATGAATAGTGCCATTTTCGGTCCTCGGGTTTTAAACGTGAAAACGAAGGAGTTCTTACCTGAAAATGGTATCTTTGAGTTCGTAGGACACTCACAAACACGATGGTACTAATTTCCACGTTGATCCATGAAGTTTGGGTTGGATTTGGGTGTCGTCCGTACGTTTTGGGTGAGAGAGAGTGAGAGAGGGTTGTGAGGGAGGAGAGAGAGAGGGACTACGGGACTGAGAGGGAGAGAGAGAGTGAGTTTGAGGTCCAAAGCAATCCCCACCATCCAAATAATCCCTAACCAATTTAACAAAATCAATTTTTTATAAACCAACTTACTTATATAAATATCCCTTCCAAAACTTAACTAATATTTGAACCAAAAATAATGTCACACATTCACGTACCTTAATGCCTACTAAGGGCAATTCAGTCATTTTACATTCCCGTCAAATGTACCTCCGGGACGGGCTGTGACAATGTCCCCTCCTTATAGAATTTCATCCCCGAAATTCCCTGAACCAAATAACGCACTTAATACTCATAAAATAGCCTTGGGTACATCTCTCTCATTCGATCTTCTGTCTCCCACGTAGCTTCCTTTACAGAATGGTTCCTCCACAACACCTTCACCAAACTCACCGTCTTGTTCCTTAGAACCTTATCCTTCCAATCCAAAATCGTGACTGGTTCCTCATCATAAGTCAAATCCGGATTAATCTCTAGCGGTTGAGGAGGGATCACATGAGAAGGATCAGAAATATAATGCCGAAGCATAAAGACATGGAACACATTATGGACCTTAGATAGCTCCGGAGGCAACTCTCACCGGTAGGCAACTTCACCAATTCTTTCAGTGATCACATAAGGTCCAATGTATCTCGGACTTAGCTTTCCTCTTTTTCCAAATCGTACCACACCTCTCCAAGGTGACAATTTCAAAAACACCCAATCACCCACATCATACACTCGATCAGTAGTATGTCGATCCGCTAAACTCTTCTGTCGATCTGGGCTGCTTTCAGGTTGGACTTAATTACCTGAACATTTTGAGTAGTCTCATCTACAATCTCTGGGCCTTCTAATACCCTTTCACCAACCTCAGACCAACATAATGGCGTTCGACACGCCCTACCATAAAGTGCCTCAAATGGTGACATACCAATGCTCGAGTGAAAACTGTTATTATAAGCAAACGCCATCAAGTCCAGACGATCATGCCAGGAATCACCAAATTGTAATACTGAAGATCTCAACATATCCTCCAACGTCTGAATGGTCCTCTCTGATTGCCCATCAGTTTGAGGATGATAAGCTGTGCTATAAAGCAATTGTGTACCAAAAGCTTCCTGAAAAGCCACCCAGAATTTAGAAGTAAATCTCGGGTCTCGATCAGAAATAATATTTACTGGAACTCCATGATACTTTACAATCTTAGTAATGAACAACTTAGCCAACTTATTCAGAGGGTACTTCTCCCTAACTGGAATGAAATGCGCTGATTTGGTAAGTCGATCCACAATCACCCAAATACCATCAAATCCATTTCGTGTACGAGGAAGTTTATACACGAAATCCATGGTTATATTTTCCCATTTCCACTGGGGAACGGGAAGTGGCTGCATTCGCCCAAATGGCTTCTTTCTTTCTGCTTTCACTTGCTGGAAAATAATACATCTACTCGCATAATCTGCAATTTCTCTTTTCATACCCGGCCAATAATAAAATGGTCGAATGGTATGATACATTCTAGTTCCTCCTGGGTGCATCGCATAAGCTGAACAATGCGCTTCATCCAAAATTTCCTTCTTTAATTCCTCATTATTCGGAACATACATTCTGCTTTCTTGCATGAGCATACCATCTGATTCCCGAATTCTAAGGTCTTTCTTTTTCCCTTCACTTCTTAATTGAACCAACTCCTGAATTTCCTCATCCACCATCTGAGCTTCGAGTATACGATCCACCAAAACTAGCCTGACTTGAAAACTAGCAAGAAAAGCTCCACTTTGATTTTCCAACTCCAACCTTACTCTTGTTGCCCTCAGTTCAGCAAGAAGAGGAACACGGCTAGCATATAAGGCATTGAGTCTACCTTGAGGTTTCCTACTCAGTGCATCCGCTACCACATTAGCACGACCTGGATGATATTCAATAGTACAATCATAATCACTTAGCAATTCCATCCACCTTCGCTGACGAAGATTAAGATCATGCTGAGTAAACAGATACTGAAGACTCTTGTGTTCAGTGAAGATCTTACACTTCTCACCATACAAATAATGCCTCCAAATCTTCAAAGCAAAAACAATTGCTGCCAATTCAAGATCGTGAGTAGGATAATTCCTTTCATGATTTTTCAACTGCCGAGAAACATAGGCAATCACCTTATTATGTTGCATCAAAACACATCCCAAACCATTTAAGGAAGCATCACTATAAATCTCAAAATTACCGCTATCATCAGGAAGTACCAGCACTGGAGCATGAGTGAGGCAATATTTCAATTGCTGAAAACTCCGCTCACAATTTTCATCCCACTCAAATTTAACATCCTTCCTGGTCAACTTTGTTAACGGCAAAGCAATCATAGAAAAATCCTGAACAAACCGTCGATAATAACCTGCCAAACCCAGAAAACTTCGTACCTCAGTGACGGTTCGAGGTTGCTCCCAATTCTCCACCACTGCTATCTTTTGAGGGTCAACTTGAATTCCTTGAGCCGATACAACATGCCCCAAAAATGCCACTTCAGTCAACCAAAACTGACATTTACTGAACTTAGCATACAACTGATGCTCCCTCAATTTCCTTAACACCAAGTTAAGGTGTCGGATATGATCTGCTTAAGATTTAGAGTATACCAGAATATCATCAATAAAAACAATAACAAATTTATCAAGATATTGCTGGAATACCTCATTCATCAATCTCATAAAAGTTGTAGGTGCATTAGTTAACCCAAACGGCATAACCAGAAATTCATAATGTCCGTAACGAGTTTGGAAAGCCGTCTTAGGTACATCATCTTCTTTAATCTTCAATTGATAATACCCGGATCTCAAATCAATCTTAGAAAATACACACGCACCTTTCAGCTGATCAAACAAATCATCAATGCGAGGCAATGGATAACGGTTTTTAATCGTTACCCGATTCAATTGCCTATAGTCAATACACAATCGCAGAGTTCCATCTTTCTTCCTCACAAATAATACTGGGGCACCCCAAGGTGACGAACTAGGTTGAATGAAACCTTTATCAAGTAATTCTTGCAACTGGATTTTCAATTCTCTCAACTCAGCAGGAGCCATTCTATAAGGAGTCAAAGATATAGGGTCAGTACCTGGAAGCAAATCAATGGCGGATTCCACCTCTCTGTTTGGCGGTAGCCCCGGCAAATCATCAGGGAATACATCCGGATAGTGTCTGACCACACCAACTTCTTCTATACTAGTAGGAACAACATCATTTAACACCACATGTGCTAAATATCCCTGACAACCTTTCGATAATAATTTCCTCGCCCTTATGGCAGAAATAACTCCATGTCTCACCCCACTTCTCTCGCCCACAAAAGTAACCTCGGGTAGTCCAGGACGATAAAAAGTGACTGATTTACCATAACAATCGATATGGGCACGATTATAATGCAACCAATCAGCTCCTAGAATTACATCAAAATCCACAATATCTAACGGAATAAGATCAGTTGACATAACCACGCCCTCAGCCATCACTGGACACCCAAGATACACACTATCAACATAACATTTATCTCCTCTAGGCATGGTAAACTCTAAATCAAATCCTAAAGGTGAAGGGTGAGGTTGGGTCATTTGAGGAAACGTATGAGAAATCACAGAGTGCGTAGCACCACAATCAATCAAAACCTTTGCAAAATGACCAAGAACATTTAACGTACCCATGATCAAGTCTGGATGGTTCTGAGCCTCCTGCAGTGAAATATGATTAACTCGCCCCTGAGCTTGCTGTCGTCCACCTCGGCCTTTACTGCCCTGATTACCTCGTCTCTGAGGATTACGCCCCTGGCCTGGCTGACTAGGCTGCCTGGATGATCCTACACCACCAGTAGCAACTTCCCCCTGACGGGGCTGGCCTCCCTGATGCCACTGCTATCCACCAGCTGGCATAGACGAATAAGAAGAATAACCTCCAAAATCCTGAGAATACCCTGCCTGAGGATAAGGCTCCTGGGGATACTGATAAGGTCCGGGAGCATATGGAGCAGCATCCCCCTGGTAGTGGTAGGCACCACCACGACTCGACTAGCCATAACCACCTGGTCCAAAACTCTGCTGAATCGGTGCTGGAGGTGGCATATTGGTCTGCTGCGGTCTCTGCTGACCCTGGGGGCACTGAGAAGCCCGATGTCCCATTTGCCCACACGTAAAGCAAGCACCACTACCTCTCCTACACTCACCATGGTGACGGAAGTTACAACGGTGGCACCACGGAGCGCCAGAACCACCAGCACCACCAGAATCCCTCGGCCTCTGAAATCTAGGCCCACCAGAAAATCTACCACCACCTCTCCTAGGGCTAGTAACACTGAATCCACCACTAGAAGAACTCGAACTTGCTCCACTCTTCTTAAAATTCTGAGTCTTGCGAGGTCCCGGAATAGTGATACCTTTACCTTTATCATCCTTTTTCTAACCGTCATTCTTATCATCGTCATCATCACTCTCACTGGAAAGTTTATCAAAGTCCTCCATCCTGACCAAAATCTCGAAAAACTCATGGTAGTCGGAGCAGGGAAGCGCACTGGCAAAAGTACGCCACTTCTTCTTAGATCCCAACTTGAAACGTCGAAGCATCTCTCCCTGATTACCAGCTGTATCAGGGTCATAGCGAGACAAATCAGTAAACTTTCTGTAGTACTCATGAGCTGACATATTCTTATGTTTCAACCGAGTAAATTCCTGTTTCTTGCGGTCAATATACTCTGGAGGGACAAATCTTTTCTGGAAATTATCTTTAAACACAGCCCAATCAGATGCCATAGCTGGGGTCATAAACTGAGTCTGATTCCTCCACCAACTAGCCGGCTCTCGACCCAAAAACCAGGTGGTGGTCTCCACCCACCTATCAGCTAGAAAATTCCCCTGACTTTGCATTACCTGAAATGTATTTTCAATGTGATCTAGCCATTTCTCTGCCCCCTCGTGACCTTCATCACCCATAAAACGATCTAACTTCAAATTGTACATAGTCTCCAAAGGTGTCCTCTAAGGTGGGGGAGGAGGACGAATCACATTCTGGAAAGCCTTAGCCATTGCTTCCCCCAACTGAGTAATATCCGGAAAGTTAGGTTCAGGAGTACGGCGGGACTCCCTACGCTCTCTACGAGGCGGCATAATTCTGACAGAAAACATCAAAAGATCATTAAAGCATTAACAATTATACAGGACTGCAACCTAAGCTCTGATACCAAACTGACCCACCCCGATCCAGAGGATCCAGGTGTGCTGGCCGGCACGTGAGCGTGACGTAACCATAAGTGCGACACGGAAGCGAAACAACCACAAACATAAGCAGGAATTCAATCCAACTCTAACAGAACAACCTCCTAGAATAACCGGACTAGTTATAAAGTAAACACATAAGTTCAGAGCATAGGTTTAAGTGCAGTCAAGTAGGACTAAAATAAAAATACATCACCCTCAGGTGAGTCTTACATGGCGAAAGTCTGTCAGAAAGCCGGAATAAGACCTCGAGAGCCACCAACCGCTAACTAGAACCTGGACGGGCGCAAAACAAAATGAGTGGGTCAGTAAAACCAAACAGTTTTTCAAAACATTTAATTTTAAACAATTCTAACCCCTCACCGTAAAAACCTGTATCCTTTCCCAGAAAATAGTATATATACATATATATATATATATACGCCACATCATAACTCAGCACATATCCATCATCATAATATCTCAGAAATGATATGTCATGCCCAAAATATAGTCAGAATGTATCAATATCAATCAGGTGAATAATAAATCAACTGGAGACCCTACAATGGTCCTGTACGGCTGATTCTAAAGCTCAACATCCAATCCAACCAGAGTCACCTCGGTGACCTGTACGGTTCAACTCTACACGTCACTCGGAACTACATATAGTAGTCTGTACGATGACAAGTGTATCAATACGCTCTAGTGCTTCTCTCATCAATCATCGGTGCGCATAGCTAAGGTCACCCACTAGTTGGAATCACATCTAGTGATCTATATAACTAGCATGTCAGAACCCTCACATGGTCTGTACGACATCCACCTACTTGGATCCAAGACGAGCGTGCGGTGTGGTGAATAACAATATAAGCACTATCACCTAGGTGCAGGTTATGAGCTTTCAATGCAATTCAAATAAATAACCCAGCTGAATAATAAATAAACTCACTTGAGCGTCCACCGCGTCATTTCACATATATATGCATCAATTCTCAAGCTAGATATCTCAATAATTTCATGCATGGCAATTAAGTTCATAACTTTCATAAAAAACGTATTTTCTGGGAAAATAAATGTATATAGGTAATACGAAATCAAAACTGCCCACTCACTGTTAAGTCGAGGGGTCGTAACCCCCGTGGCGTCCCTGGATACGCTCGTCCTCGGGATATGTATCACCTATATGCGAAACAACTATAAAAACGTTAATTTTAAACACATCACCAATAATTCGAAATAACTTCTCATACGATGCTCAATTTGGGTATATGAATATACCACATCGACCTACTCGACGTCACGGACGTCGTACAATTTTTTGAAAAAATTTTGGAGGTCCCACGCGCCCCCACGCGCCGTGGGTAGCACGGGTCCACGCGCCCCCCACGCGCATCATCTTCCTCCCTGGGCTCGCTGGACTGGTTTTTCCGGCGGCCGGTTTCCGGTGAGTTTTAAAACTATTCGTTCTCCTTCGTTTTTCACCCATTTTCTTCGTATTTTATATCAAATTGAAGCCCCAATCATGAAGAATCACGATATACTAGTTTAAGGCTCTAAAAACAACCAAATCTCACCGGAACAATTCAAGCAAAACCGGCCAAAGTCGAACTCGACGATCCCGACGTCCAAAACTTCCAAACGAACGTCCCCGAGCTTCCTTAGGACCTCCTAAAGCTCACTGTGAGCTTGGATTGTCCTAAAAATCAACCAACATAAAGTTCATGAATAGTGCCATTTTCGGTCCTCGGGTTTTAAACGTGAAAACGAAGGAGTTCTTACCTGAAAATGGTATCTTTGAGTTCGTAGGACACTCACAAACACGATGGTACTAATTTCCACGTCGATCCATGAAGTTTGGGTTGGATTTGGGTGTCGTCCGTACGTTTTGGGTGAGAGAGAGTGAGAGAGGGTTGTGAGGGAGGAGAGAGAGAGGTACTACGGGACTGAGAGGGAGAGAGATAGTGAGTTTGAGGTCCAAAGCAATCCCCACCATCCAAATAATCCCTAACCAATTTAACAAAATCAATTTTTTATAAACCAACTTACTTATATAAATATCCCTTCCAAAACTTAACTAATATTTGAACCAAAAATAATGTCACACATTCACGTACCTTAATGCCTACTAAGGGCAATTCAGTCATTTTACATTCCCGTCAAATGTACCTCCAGGACGGGCTGTGACAGTTCCTTATTATCATTACTGGGATAAATTTTACTTAACATGTTGTTGTCCAAAATTAAAATAAACTAATATAGTATTTATATAGGCAAGAACTAAGAAGACATACATACAAGTATGAAAAATGTAAAAGAATATATAAACACTAGTGATTCATCATTATTCCTCCACGAGTAAATAGTGTTTACACTTACATTATCGTTTAGATTTTTAAAATCCTCCAAACCTTCATGAATAATGTTTTTTTATTTGAGGGCTAAATTAATAAAATTAATAAAATTAATAATAATTATTGTAGAAGTGTAAAAAATGTAAAAAAAAATAAAAAATATACAATCACTCATAGTGACAAACTTTACAACTTTCATGAAGGGGTCAGCTTCGAAATCCAACACTATAATTCATAAACCTTAAATTTATATTTAACAGTCAATTGTCATTTACGCTTTATTCTTCTTATTGAATTTCACTTTTTAAATTTTCTTTTTTTGAAAACATGATCATCTGATGGATGTAAGAAGATGAACGGTTCAGATCTTTGATATCACGTTTCGATATTTACGATGAACTGAAATATGAGTCGAAGTCATATAGTTTATAGAAACTTTATAAACATCAAGTAATATTTTCACTAACCGTAAAACTCTGAATATAATATCAACAATCCAACCGTTCATCTTCCTACAGTCTCTAATAGATCAAGTTTTCAAAAAAAAAAATCTGAAAAAACAAAATTTGATGAGAACAATTAAGCGTAAATGTAAACAACAATCAACGGTTACATTTTGATCTATGATTTAAATGATTATAGTGGCGAATTTCGAAGTTAAGCTCTTCTTGAAAGTTGTAAAGCTTGTCATTACGAGCGTTTATATATTTTTTCCATATTTTTTTTTACACTTCTACATTAATTTAAAAACCATTAAAGACTTTCGGTAAGTGAAAATATACTTAAAAAAATGCGTTTTTATATTTTGGATGTGACAATATGGTATGTATATACTTATTTAGTATTATGTTTTTCATTTGATTATTTATTGGTTTAAAATATATTTTCCTTAACGGGTAGCGGGTTGGGTCATATTACCTGTTAATATTATCGGGTCGATTTCGGTTCAGGTCATTTTACCTGTTTATTTTAACGGGTGTTACACGACACGACCCGTTAAGATATCGGGTATGACACAAAAATAACACGAACATGGAAAACACGACACGAATGCCAGGTCTAGAAAAAAGAGAGAAATAAAGCAACAAAAGAAACTTGGAAAGATTGGATAGTAGCTTCATTGAAATAGTAGGAGAATTTTATACTACTAAGTGATCTAAACTTGTACTAATAGTTGTGAGAGGCCTATGTCCCTTTCAATGAGATAAATTGAATTGATGTAGCCTAAGATAATTCCCTCAAACAACGAGCATATTACATTGAGAAGTGAAGGGTGCTTTGAAAACTCTTTCATGGCCTTCCACCATAGTACTCTCTCTTCGAATGTACACAAGTGCACCATGCTTTAACTCTACATTACAAGGGTGAAAAGTATGTGTTTGCATTTAAAAAGGGTATTCGATAAATTGGATGTTGTAAAGTTAGGCAACGAGTGTGACCAATAAGTAGACATTATGTGGCCATGCTTGAACCCCCTATATGAACAAGCATGGTGGGTATGACTTAACTAAGTGAATGAGGTGTCGATAAGAAGATATTTTTAGGCAAAGATTTTCTAGAGCCCAAATTAGATGGGTAATCACAAGAGATGTGAATGGGTAGAAGCAAAAATTGTTCCCTCTCATTATTATTTAAGCTAACTATTAATCAAACAGGATGAGGTAGGCTTGGTAATAGTGAGTCTCCCATACCTCGCTAAGAGTTCAACATAACTCTCGGATTCCATTGAGGGATATGGAATGTGACAAAAATAATGGGGGATACTATTTGATTTAAAGACCCCAAATCAATTAGTTTTACCAAACAATCTAATTTGGTTTTTGTTATGTTATGTAGATACCCAAGTACTTAACAAAAGAAGCCTTAGTGGCCAATGTTTCCTTGCTCAATAACATCACATTGAGAATGTCTCTAAGGTGAATGGCATATAGCATATTTGCTCAAGCAATCCCCTTCTCATGCATCTCCTACAAAACTAGCTTCAAAGGAGGAGTGTAAAAGTTACACTAGACACTATGAGGATGACGTAGAGGCCAAATGCTTACTCCTCAGTTCACTTAGTAAGGAGCTTAAGAAGCTACATAAGCACATGGACACTTACCAAGGTTGAAAGTTTGCATAAGATGCATGACCTAGAGACTAGTAATGTACATTTCTCATATGTCTATAGTTTATTGAATTCAAAAATGACAAAAGAGACATCGGTCCAAGAACATGCTCAAAAGATAGACAAGATCTTTTAAGACTTAAAGAATTTGGGAACTTCCATCAATGGGAAAATGGCCTAAAACTTTTTCCTTGCATATATCTAGGATGATTTCACTTAGTTTATAGTAAACTATAAAGTGAATGGATTTGATGATTCTCTTTCAGAGATGATTGACATGCGTTGTACATTAGAACAATGTTTCAAAAGAAACAGTGGAAGCGAGAATATGATAGTAAGGAAAAGGTTACATAAAAAAAAAGCAAGATACTGCGAAGGGACATGCTTTCATTGCAGAAATGATTATCATTGGAAGAAGCAATACAGGGTGCGCCTTGTGAACCTCACAAACAGAACTTATGAAGAAATAATTTTTGTTAAAGAAAATGCTTTCACAGTTAGCTCTTCAGCCTGGATATTTGTTTCAGGTAGTGGTCAACATATATGTAATTCGTTGTAGGGATTACTAAAGAGCAGGACACTGCGCAAGGGAGAGATGGTTGTGCAAGTTTGAAACGGCACAAATATCTCTGCAAAAGCAATAGGCACCTATCATCTTGGACTGCCAAATGGATAAGTCTTAGAACTTAAACATTGTCTTTACTTTCCGTCATGTTTAATGAACTTAATCTCCATCTCTAAGCGTTTGAGAGATGGACACTCAATCTTGTTTGACAATATGAGTTCTACTTTACCTTTGAACGGTCATGTTATAGATCATGGTAGCATGATTGAAGGACCTTTTTGTATCTACATGAATGGTAGTCTAACGAGATGTTAGATGCAGCCATATAAGAAATGAGATTAAATAATCAAGACCATTGCCTTGTTTAAGGAATTGAGCAATGTGTGTGGGCTTTTGGTTTTCAGTATATATTTATATACTTGATATTTTCCCAGAAAATATGTTTAAATGAGATTATGCCTTGAATGCCATGCACATAAGTTTATAATTTGTATATGAATTGGTATATGATGCATTATATATAATTGTGTTGTTGTGAACGCTCTGAAGTGTAAGGGTGAACGTAGGAAATTCAGGTAAGTTTAGGTAAGTTTAAGTAAATTTAAGTAAGTATATGGTATTAGTTGAGTTGATGAGATACGTGATGAGATATGAATATATCCTATAGGTCATTAGAGGTGACTCCGACTTATATGCTAGCCATGATTGATGAGATATATGATGAGATATGAATATGTTGCATAGGTCACTAGAGGTGACTCCGACTTACATGCTAGTATATGTAATGAATACGGGACGAGCTAGCCTAGGTGATGAAATATGAGAGGAACTATTATATGTGATGAGTTATGGATAAGTTGTACAGGTCACCCTTGGTGACTTTGACTTGCGTACTATTATGAGTTATTAATCGCATGATTATTTGATATTATTGATGAGATGTTGTGTTGTGGTACATTATGATTTCTGGAAATTATACAGGTGTTGTAGCGAAGGATTACATGTTTTATATGTTTTCTATTAGTATTTTACTTACAGGGCCATTCACCCTTGTCTTGTCTTCACCCTCTAGGTATTATTAGCTGAGTTTTATTATCACCAAAGACTCGCGGCGATTCTTAGTATCAGAGACTATTCCGAGGGTACGATTCTTATATCACTTTGGTGATAATAAAACTCACCAGTGCACTTTGGTAATTAGGCACTTTTAGGTTTAAATTTATTCACAATTTTCCACATCATCACACTTTATGGCTTCGTCACCTTCCAGGTATCGGCCAGCACAACTTGATTCGAAGTCCTAGTAGACATTCCGGGTCAGGGTGTGTCACTTATAGGTATAACATACATTCATACATTTGTTACTTGACTTAGGGTAGAATGTTTTGTAGATAAATTTTATGTTAGTATATTAGTTTTTTTTAATTTTTTTTATAAGATATTAATTAGTTTTTTTTGGAGTTGGAAAATGCATAATATTAGAAGATTTTAATTGGTTTTTAATATTTTTAGAAAATATAAAAATAGTATAAAAAAATAAAAACGTATAATTAGATAACTTGACTCATTCCTAAAAGCATTCTGTGTTTTTGAACCTGGATCTAAAAGCCCCTTTAATTTCAAGTGTGAGAATAAATGAAATTGAAATTTGAAACTTGGAAATGACATTTGCACGACCAATTTAGGGCAACAAGTGTCATATCCATTACTTTCACATCTTTAGTTAATAGTAACAAATATATGGAAATGAGACTCCTTCCTTACGAAAAACGTTCCTTGTGAGTAAAAATGTCATTACCTTTTCCTAAAGATTTCTTTTTACTCCGCGCTTTTAGAAATTTTTTATTTAGAAGGAGATCAGTAGTGTTTTTGATATTTTTTTTTTGGATTATGATGAGTAGATTTTATATTATATATTTTACCCTAATCTTAGTATATTTTGGTTAATATTTTGGAAGAATTTTGATACTTTGAATTGTATTTTCAATATAGGACTTTCGACTTCCTCTGGAGCAAAACAGGACCAAATGGACGAATTTTGGAGTAATTCCAGTTGGAGGACGTTCGTGAGTCACTTAGCTTGATCGTATCAAAATTTGGGATTTTTCCACCAAGCGGTGATTTTCTGGCGATGAAATAAAGAAGCAGTGCGCAGTGCTGGAAAGTGACGTTTTTGGGCTTAAATTGCGTTTTTGGAGCCCAAGATGACCTCGGATGGGTTCGTGGCCTTCTGGAAAAGTGTTCAGAATATTCCAAACATTAAATCCAGCTATATTGGGCCAGTTTTGGAGCAGCTTATGGGCCAAAACGTGGCTGTTCAGATTTTAGACGAATTTTTATCATTTAATTTAGGGTTATGTTTTCTAGGGATTTTGGTGGTGGCTTGGCAAATATATTGCTTAGCCGGCTACAGTTTTAGATTACGCTTTATTTTATGCAATTTTGGAGACAGAGAGAAGTGCTAGGGTTTTGGAGATTTTCTACTTGAAGGTGTTTTCAACCCTTTTCTTGAATATATTTTCTATGATTTCAATTATGAATATGCGGAACTAATTTCTATTGATAGGGCGAAGCCTTGAGCCTTAGCATGAATATGTGATTTTTATTTAATTGCTTATGATTGATTGCATGCCTATTTTGAATTGTTAATCACCGGGATAAAAACTATCTAATTGTTTTAATGCCTAATCACCATTAGGATCTTTAGAAAAGTAATTTGATGCAATTTTGGTCGGAAGGTTCCCTGAAATTGACGCTGGCTTCTTGTGATTAATAATTGTAATCTCTTAGGATGAATATCACGTTTTAAGGATTGCATGGTTTTTCAAAAGAGTTTCATAAAGCATAATGAGTCTTTCATGTTTAGATTTGATCCGAACGTCCGGACGGGTTGCATGTTAGATATACGTTCTATATTGGAGGTTCCAAGTAGAATATGAATTAGGAAAATCTAACCTTCAAAGTGGCATGTATAGATCATAAGTAGTGGGTAAAAATTCATAGGATTGCTAGGTGATGGTGGAACCCTAGTGCTTTCTTAATTTGATTTTCTAAAAACTGTTTTCTTCTCTCTAGCTTTAATATTACAGATTGTTTACTTTTAATTCATTAAATTCGTTTTTATTTTAATTAGGTTATAAAATCAATCACTTCAATTTCTACTTTACAATTATTGATTGGAATCTGGTTTGTTTCGAATTATTTAATAATCCCTGTGGAGAATGACCTTGCGAGATCCGTTTATACTACAATAACCTTGTGATTCTTGCAAGTAAAATAGGAGATTTAAGCCCGTTCACATGAGTAGTAAAAATCCTATCAGATTAATTTCAGTTTTTTCTTTAATGTTTCTTGATTTTTAATATTTGGTATATGAATTTTTTTTATTGCAGAATGGTACCTGAAGTCATAATTTTAAGATAATTTTAAGCATCTAAGACTGCTGTTAACTCAACTGTCGACTAATGATGTGACGTCCAGCGGATCATAAAAATAGAAATTCAACCTCCTCGTCAAATGCGATCAGTTGAGTTCAATGGAAACCCACTACCTTTTAGGTAGCGGTGGTAGTGGTGGATTGAACCTCGATTCCTTCCAAACCCATGTCGCCGATTGCTTCCTCCACCTCTCCTCCTCCTCCCACGACCTCCTCTCCCTCCCATGGCTCTGGAGACCCCCTCGACTCCTTCTCTGCATACAGCAAGAGTTCAAAACTCTCCTCCTCCTCTCCTCCACCAAAACCCACATCCAGTGGCGGATCCACAGTGTGGTCAATGGGGTCGCACGACCCCTTGGAAGCCATGGAAACAACCTTAGAGATCCCTTGGAGCTGCTGGTGTGACCCGTTGGAGCTGCTGGTGCGACCCTTTGGCTGCACACCAAGTGTTCGACGAAAGGTCCTCGGCTGGAGGTTGAAGACGAAGGCGCTCGCGCGCCTGTTTTTTTTTCTTAAAACAACCTGGGCAAAACAACGACGTCGTTTTGGGCCAGGTCTGAACAAAAAAAAAATGCCCAGCGTGTCCTGGGCAGGTCTGAACAAAAAACAAAAAAAAAAACCCAGCGTGTCCTTTTCAGCCCTACTTCACACAGATCCGAAACCATTCATTCCAAAACCCCCAAATTTCTTTTGTTTTCTCCTTCTCCAACCCTAAGTTCCAAACTCAACCCCCCCTAAACCCTCAAATTTATCTCCTCCCTTGCTGCCGCCATTAAGGTCCCTTTGTGCTACCGTCGTCGTCACTGTGGTGGTGGTGCCACTAGCTTTGCTCTTTGTATTTGCTCATTGTTATTGTGAAATTTTACAATTCAAGTAAGTTCTAAACCCTATGTATGATATATTTAATTTAATTGAAACCTAATTCATATTTATTTTGATTATATTGGTGGTTTGTTTATATTGTGAGTATTTATTTTGAATATTTTGTATATGTAGAATATATTTAATTTAATTGAATTGAATTCATATTTATTTTGATTATATTGATGGTTTGTTTATATTGTGAGTTTTTATTTTCATTATTTTGTATATGTAGAATGCAAGATGAGATATTTAATTTAATTGAAATCCAATTCATACTTATTTTGATTATGTTGATGGTTTTTTATATTGTGAGTATTTATTTTGAATATTTTGTATATGTAGCAAGCATTATTATGGAACGGTTTTTTAAGAGAAAGTCATCATCGGGTTCGGGTAGTTCGAATAATGTTGATAGTTCAAATACTGTTGGTAGTTCAAGAACTCCAAGTTCAAGACAAAGTCAGTTAGATGATGTTTTGGGTAATCTTCAAGCGGATCCTGGATTAAGAACTCGAATAATAGATTATGACGCTAATATGAGAGATGAGGTCCGAAGATTATATCTACAAAAAGGACCTTGTCAACCTAGAGGTCATAATTTCCCAATAACTAATATGTCGGGAATTAATCGACGCTTCATTCCCCAATGGTTTGATGAGTTTGATTGGTTGGAGTATAGTATATCTAAAGATGCGGCATTTTGTCTCTATTGCTATCTCTTTAAAACCAATTTTGCACAAGTGGGTAGTGAAGCTTTCACTGAAGATGGATTTAAGACTTGGAAGAAAGGGAGAGAAAGATTTAAGATGCATGTTGGACCGGTTAGGAGTGTTCATAATAAGGCTAGAAAAGCTGCTACAAATTTGATGAATCAAGCTACACATATTGAAATGGCAGTGAGCAAACACTTCGACCAAGCTCGTAAGGCTTATCGCACATGCTTGAATGCATCAATCAAGTGCACTAAGTTTTTATTGCAACAAGGTCTTCCTTTTCGTGGCCATGATGAAAGTGCCACTTCAAGCAATAGGGGAAATTACTTGGAGCTATTGCAATTCCTTGCGGATAATAATGATAAAGTTAGAGAAGTTGTGATGGAAAATGCTCCGGGGAATCTCAGATTAGTAGCTCCTAGCATTCAAAAAGAAATTGTGAATTCATGTGCCTTTGAAACACTTGATGCTATCATGGATGGTCTAAAAGATAGATTCTTTTCAATATTGGTGGATGAAGCACGTGATGTGTCGGTGAAAGAGCAAATGGCTATGGTGTTGCGTTATGTGGATGACAACGGGCATGTAATTGAAAGATTTGTGGGGATCCAACATGTTACCAACACTACTTCAAGTTCACTAAAGGATGCTATTGACACATTATTTTCTCGCAACGGTTTGAGCATTTCCAAGCTACGAGGACAAGGGTATGATGGTGCTAGCAATATGAGAGGTGAGTTGAAAGGCCTTAAAACAAAGATATTGAGAGAACAACCTTGTGCATATTATGGTGATTGCTTTGCTCATCAACTTCAACTAGCTCTTGTTGCCGTAGCAAAGAAGAATATAGACATTGCCTCTTTTTTTGCAACGGCTAATAGTGTGGTTAATCATGTTGGAGCATCTTGTAAGCCGCGTGATTTACTTAGAGAGCAACTTCAAGAAAAACTTGTGATAGCTTTTGAAAATGATTGTCTTATAACGGGACGAGGCTTAAATCAAGAAACAAGTCTCAAACGTGCCGGTGACACACGATGGAACTCACACTATGGTACCTTGATTAGCATCATTTCCATGTTTTCATCCGTGGTTCATGTGCTTCAAATCATTATTGATGATAATCCCAATGAAAGTGCGGGTGAAGCAAATAAGTTAATGAGAGATATACGTACTTTTGAGTTTGTGTTTCACCTTTTCTTGATGAAAGTCATATTGGGGCTCACAAATGATTTGTCACAAGCATTGCAAAGGAAAGATCAAGAAATTGTGAATGCAATGGCTTTAGTGAAATCATGCAAGGAAAAGCTACATTGGATGAGGAATAATGGGTTCGGTGCATTGGTTGATGAAGTATCGTCTTTTTGTGAAAAACATTATATTGATGTTCCTAACATGGAAGAGGCAATTATACTTCCAGGGAGGTCAAGGCGTAATGCTCCAATAAAGACAAATCGTCATCATTATCGTGTGGAGCTCTTTATTTATGTCATTGATGAGCAAATTACGGAGTTAGATCGCTTTAATGAGGTAAATACCGAGTTGCTTATTTGTTTGGCATGTTTTAGTCCGAAAGATTCATTTGTAGCTTTTGATAAACCAAAGTTTCTTCTTCTTGCTCAATTTTATCCTCAAGACTTTTCAGATGAGGATCGTTTGGCACTTGAAGATCAACTTGAGATTTATATTCATTATGTGCGTTCCAGTAGTGATTTCTCTCAATTGGAAGGGATTGGTGATCTTGCAAAAAAAATGGTGGAGACAAGGATGCATCAAGTATTCAATTATGTATATTTGCTCATTACATTGTCTTTAGTTTTACCAGTTGCAATTGCTTCAGTGGAGAGAGCATTTTCTGTCATGAATATTGTTAAGGGTCCACTTAGGAACAAAATGGGAGATCAATGGTTGAGTGATAGCTTGCTTGTTTATATTGAGAGAGATATTTTTGCTTGTATTGAAAATGAAGCTATAATGCTTCGTTTTCAAAATATGAAACCTCGTCGTGGACAATTATAGCTTGTAATATTGCTTCCGTTATGAATTATGAATGAAAGTACTATGATTTCATTTTCAACATGTTTTTCCATCCTAAATTTTTTTTTGGACTTTTACACTACGACCCCTTGTAGTAAGATTCCTGGCTCCGCCACTGTAACTACGTATGTAAGTTTTCATGCACGTGTCCTTATTTTATTGGCACAGAACATCACATGATAGTGTATTAGGTTATGTAAATTGTTCTCTCAATATGGGGTTGTGTTAGGCCTTGTGGACCCTCCAAGTGTGGGATTTTGTTTGCTACCCGCTCATAAATTAGTGGAGCTAGTGTAGGTTTTATTTCACAAAATATCGGTACTAATTAAGGGGCAGCTATCACCTAATTTACTCATTATAGAAAAGCGTAGTTTTGATCGATGTGGAACAATTATATCGTATCGACAGATCTTAACAGAAAATCACTGATCTCTAAATTATTCAATTCACACACCAAAGACAAACCCAACAATTGGTTAAATCTAGAGATTCATTTTTACCATGCGGTTGGCATAAGCTCAATCCCTCTTAAAAAGAAAGTGCTCGAGCTTTCCCTTCAGCTGTAGGTAAGAGAGCTCCCGTGCATCAGTTATCAACTTATTATCTTCTAACTTTTTTGTGTGCGTATACACATATTTTATACACACATGGTGCGTGTGTGTATAGAGAGAAAACGTTAAATATATAAAGCGTATATAGTACACATTGAAGTCCAATTTAGTAAGCTTCAAACTGCCTTAGGGAATTAAAATTCAAATTGTAATCTCAGTGTAAGAGATATTGAACACTTTGGCAGAGGGAAAAAAAAACATTGTCTAGTTAACCAAACATGAGAAAGAAATCAACCTAGCAAGTTTTGCCTCGCATACGAGAAATAGAAATAGGACACATGATATAGTTGCTTATGCACATTTGAAGCCCTCGGGGACATTCTTCGCACAACCATCAATCACCAAGCTCAAAGCAATGGGGATGTTAAGGTTGATACCAAGAATGTTGGCTTTAATGGCAGTGCAGAGGCACACAGCAACTTCAAGGTCAACAAGACCTTCAAGCAAAGCACAACAAGGGTGATCTGGTGGGTTCCCAACAACTGCCCCAACTGCCCCATTGAGCAACTTGGCACAAACCCCCAACTTTAGGCTATCTCTGGGGCAGCTCTTCGGGGAAGCACTTGGAATTGGGTTTGGTCTAGGGTTTCTGATTGGCTGATGAGGCTGCTGAGAACAAGTGTAACAGCCACTTGCAAGGACACAAAAGAGAAGGTTGATAGAGAGGAATAGAGCAAGGGTTGAAGATGTTTTGGAATTCATCTCTCTATATATATCTTGACTAGATATGTATATTTTTTGCGTTGTGATAATGACGATTGTCAATGTGGTATTTATAGAGTGCAATTTGGAGTGATCGTACTATTGAACTTATATATTAATTGGACATAACAATTACTAACAAATTAAATAAATATATATTCACAGAGTGAAAGCAGCATGTGAAGCATGGCTGGCATAGAATTTAACTGCTAGTGCTCGAGATTCCACACCAAATTTGGGAGGTCTTGAGTGCATGTTAAATATTTGTTATTTTAATATATGATTAATTATTTTTGGTTATTTGGATCACAAGATCACCAATTGCCTTTGGAGGCACACCTGTGAACACCATCCACTTCTTGTTCTTATATGCATATAATATTGATTTACTTGGTTAATTACAGTAGGATGACTAAATTATTTCTAAATTATATCAACACACCAGATCATTACGTGGGAAGAGTGACCTTCAAGTCCTCATTTGATCACTTCCTTTCCAGTGTCTGTGCATGTAGCATGTATGCAAGCCCATTCCCGTACAGAGAGGGATCCTAGCTCAATAAATCCCAACATTATAATTTTAATAAGACTCTATTCAAATATTATCGTTCTAAAACTTATTCAAATCATAAATGATCTATTTTCTGAAAAGAAAACTATAAATACTTAAGACGTCTAACTATGATATATATATTGCCACCAGTTGTCCCCATTTAAAAAAAAAAAAACCTATGATATATATATATATATATATATATATATATAATTAACACCTCTGAATAGCCATACTGATAGAAAAATAAAAGAAAACTTTAATAGAGATGAGGTGCTTGGTAACTGATAGGATTTTTAGTCCCTACAAAAGAGGTTTAAAATGACACACAATACTTGCAAGAGAACAATGTGCTTGTAGTAAAGAATGCTTATGCAAGGTCATTCTCACATGGATTATTTAAAACAATTCATGCAAAACCAAATCTTAATTAATTACTTGAAACAAAGTTTGGAAAAAGTTGATTTTGAATTTTAAAATATTAAAAACGAATTTCAAATAAACTAATTAAAGAAATCACCAGGAGACCAATTTTAAAGAAAACAATTTGAAAGGAAACGGTTTTGAAAGATCAAATTGTAAAAGCACTAGGGTTTTGCCGTCACCTTAACAATCCTATGTAATTTTACCAATTACTTATGAATTACACATGCAACTTTGAATGTTAGGTTTTCCTTATGTATATCCTCCTTGTGATATTCAAGCAAGAACGTATATCTATCATGCAATCCGCTTGTGATATTCACATCAAATGTAAACATGCAAGAGTCATTGAGTTTTTTAAAAATCCTTTGAAAAACCATACAACCCTTAATAGATATTTGCCTTAAGTGAAATTACAATTACCAATTACAATAAGCCCTACTCAATCCTCCGGTGTTATTCCAACTGAATTAATTGCATCCAAATATCCGATTACTTATCTAAACATCTTAATGGTAGCTAATCATTAAGATATAAAGACAATATAAACACAATGATTAATAATTCAAAGTATGCATACATAATATCATGTGCAATTAAATAAAAACTACATATTCATGCTAAGGCTCATGGCCTTGCCCTGAAAGTTAATTACACATATGCATAATTGAAATCAAAGGAATTTTATTGAAATAGAAAAAGAGCAAAAACATCTTGTAGAATAAAATCTTCAATTCACCAGAGCCTTTGGTAACCTCGAGGGTTTCTTTCCACCAGAGGCAAAGGCCCCCAGACTGGCCGTTGGCTTCCAAAAAAAAACCATGTTGGTAACCCATAGATCGCCGAAGAGTTTCAATTCCATTGCTTCTCACTTTCGTTTCCGAAAGGAAAACAATGGAGGGCTTGTTTATGCGGATAAGGTCCCGCAGAACGTCAACTGTCGAGGCCTGCCCACTTCCTCGACAGTTCCAAGCAAGAAAGATCATGGCTGACCCGTGGCTGTTCTAGGCCAGCCACCACCGCCTGGGGGATTGTCAGGAACCTCCGCTTCCATGTCAGGAACATGCTCTGCTTCAATTGGGATAGGACCCCCAATTCCACCATCAAGAGTAATATACTTAGAGGGTTCCTTGTCAAGAATAATCCTTTTCGCCTTGTTAGATTGCACTGCCACCCGCTGCTCTTCCTGCTGGGAACGAGTGACCATTCGACATGAATCTGTTAATAGTGCCCCCTCTATGTCATCTGGGCAACCAATTTGAGAGGTGGAACAACGATCGAAAGAGGATGCAATCACTTTGTCAAAATATATGTAGTATGTGTTATGCATTCAACTAGAACATTTTGTATAAAAGTAATGCTACTTTTACCACAATCTTCATACCGCATTTGTATAATCATTTTAATAAAAAGTATAGTCCACCAACATGTATGAGTCCATCTTCATTAAAAAAGTGGGACAAATGTGGTTAATTAAAAAAATGTGGTAAGAATAACATTTTTATTTATTTTCTACATATTTTCTCTAACAAAAAGAAAGTCAATATCCAAATGTTTATCCCCTATAATAGAAAGGCTTTGAATTTAATGTCAGTTTAGATGTTGTGACAAATACACATGCAAATCACACAAACTTTTCATTTTTTTTTTTGAACAAACAATATTATCTACACTAAGGGGAGGGGATGAACTTAACCTTACAATGGGTTAACAATAAAGTGATTAAAAAAACTTTACTTATCCATGAAATATCTGTAGCTATGTTAATCAAGGCATGATACTTTGCCTCTGTAGAAATTCGACAATAAAAACCTTGTTTCTTGGACTGCTGAGAAAAAGTAGGTCTAAGAAATCCAGTCGTAGACTTCTAATGTTTATGACGTCGACTCAATCTACGTCACTAAAGCCCAATACCTGCTTACATCCAGTGGAATAGGTGATTACTTTAAAAAGTTAGCCACTTAATACTATGGTCTAATGATATTCCTTTTCATTTATAAGTAAGTGGTCTTAGGTTTGATTCTAGCCAAATGCGAGTTTGAACCATATTATTGCTAGCCCATTGTGAGGCTAAACCCACCTCCCCTCCCCCTTAGTGTACATACTATCATTTGTTGAAAAAAGAAAAAAGTCTCTAAATATTCATCTAACTAAAATAACATTAATAGGACTAGTTAATTTGATACAACAAATTGAATGTCAATGCTCTCTTCAGATCCTTCTTCAACTTGTTTCCTACATGGCATTTACTTCGGTAGATGTTGACACACCCCGACCCCAATGACTCAAGTTATGAGGCCGATATATGCTAGCTAACACTAAATTGACCATATAGCACCATCATGAGATGACGTCATAAGCTAACTTCATGACAAAGCCATTGTAAGATATTTATGATGTGCAAGAATTTGAACAAAAAGGTCATTAATAATAAATCCAAAGATGCAACAAAGTTCACTTATCAACCTTCCCCTTTGGGGACACAAATTATCTTGGGATTAAATCCCGTTATTATCACATCATATGAGAGCAGCTAGAAGTTTCACACAACAATAAACACATAAAACTGCAGCGTTGTGCATAAACAAAAGTGCGATCCTGCAATTATTACAATTAAGATATAATTGCACTAGATGAACCATCACCCTAAATCCAAAGGATGAAAGCCTCACTGCCAAGCCCAACTCATCACCACTGGTTTTCTCCTTATTCTCGTTACGTCCTAAAGGGCTCAACAAAACAAAAATAGGAGTTGACCAGTTTTATCACGTCAAAATCATTTGAATATAATAACCCCTGTTTTGAAATCATATATAGTGATAACTACATACATAGTAATGCTACATTAATAGTAGTCAAGATCAACTCAATCTTGCTCGTCATATTAATGAAAGTAAAGCAATCACAAACAAAGTAATGTATAGCAAGTAGGTGAAGTGGTGTCTACTTGATCGATATCTAGAGTCTACTAGAAAATCTAGCCTCTAATAGAATGGAATGCACCTGCAATAAATCCTACAGCCGTAGCTAGCTATACGATATGTATGATAACCATGTGGTGAAAATAAATGACCAATGATCTCAAGATAGCATCTAATATTAATTCAAGTATAAGTCTCATCAAAGATTATCATAAGCAATATGCATCCGTATATAAAACCATATATAAATATAACATAAAAACATTTGAGTTTTCAAAGGGGTCCACTCACAGGTAAGCAAAGTGTCATTCGTTAACAGGCTCCTTGCCTAATCTCTTTTTATCCTCTAATATACCTGTGATAATCATATAAAGCTAAGTTAAGCTTTAATCGACATTTTATGGAAAATCACCCAAAACTACCATTTACGTAATGAATTTGCACAAATAGAGGGCGTCACGTGATTTAAATTACCAAAAAACCTAAAGATAGGTCACGAGTCCTGCACCTGCCACCATATATGCCATCACGTGCCACCGTACGCCAGTCACACACCACCACACCCCACCTCGGTAGTGTCATGTGTCACCGCGGTGCTGTCACATGATGGAAAAACACCCTGGGAAGCCATCGCCAGTGAACATGCCGCCATACTCGTCGTCGCGGTTCAGTGAGTAGACATTTTGCCTTCGCCAGAGCCACATGCCGGTGCGATGAGGGTTTAAAGGTGTTTATGGGAATATACCTCGGTCGTTGAAATATTTTGTCAAGGTTAACAGAAATCTAGGCCTTACCTTTAGGGTTAACAACGACCGTCGCCAGCAGCCGATTGTCGTTTTCGGAAATTACAAAAAGGCACCGAAGGTTGCATAGGGTGAATTTAGTTCCAAATTTCACGAATTTCACGTTAGAACTTGTAGAAAACACAACTATAAGGCATAAAGACTTATTTTGTACATATTTAGGAGCAATGAGGGTCGAATCCACCTCGGATTTAGCAAATTCCCTTTTGAAAGCCTTCTCTAAATTCTAAAGATGAAAAGAAAAGTGCATTGATGTTAAATCTTAATAATTTCTAGCTTAAATTTACATGTAATAGGGTATCTAAGTACATGGAATTGGTTCAAGTTGGATATGAGCTCCATAAATCACAAACTTACCAGAGTTTGCTCGGAAAAGATAACCGGAAATTGGGCACATGTGCAAAGAGATAGCAGGGGTTAGAACTTGAAAAATAGGCTCTAACCTCACCAATTTCAGTCCACATCGAAGAAGAGATAGAGTGAGGCACTGCAAACTAAATCGACCTCAAACTCGATGGCAGTCTTGCTAAAATTCAACGCCGAAGTTGGGCATGCATATGTAGAGACTAATGAGGCTAAGAACTCATGGATTCAAGATTAAACCAGTTGAAAATTCACTTCCAACACACTTAGAAACCCATATATAAAGGAGAAGGGAAGAATTTCACCAGAGATTGAAGGTTAGAGCTCGGAGCTCTCGAGTTCCATGGAAGGTCACTACCCAGTGCTCCGCTGGCACATGTAAAGGTATAGCTAGGTTCCTCTCATCCCAAAGATTAAGGTTTCAAGGTTTTGGGGTTGGATTTTCTTCAGTTTCGAAGAAAAGAAGGGACAAGAGCTCTCGGAGCTTTAGAGAGAGTGTGAGAGAATTCGAGAGTTAGAGAAATGAGAAAGGAAAGAAAGATGGAGTGGGTATTATCCCACTTAAAAATAATTTCAAGTGAAATTACAAATTTACCCCTCCATTGACTTGAGGCTTCAATTCGTAATTTTCTTTCGACATAAACCTAACGCATGAAAATTAAGGTTATAAAACTTAAGAAATTATAAGAATATTAATCTCAAGTTGAGGCTTGAAAATTGATTAAGACACCCACTTAGGGGCAAAATGGTCATTTCATATGTCTCAAGATAAAATACAATATTTTAAGTAATGGGTTGTAACAAATGTTGGTTAAAGACATGTAGAGATTTCATTGATGTGGATTGGGTTTTCCTATTTAATTATTGTATTTTCATTGAATAGATTGTTGGGGGGCGTTTCTAAGGTACGGACTTTAGAAACCGACCTTTGCGTACGGACGAAAATCGAACAGTCGCAATTTGCTGAGGTCATGGTAGAATTGGGTTGTTGTGGCCAGGTGCAATTAAAAATTTTAATTTTTTTTATTCACTATGTATCTTTTGGTTGGAGCGGAAGGAAAAGGTGGGTAACTAAGGGATTTTGGTGCATTGAAGAGGGAAAGAGAGGCGGGGAGAAGAAGTTGGGGTGATGAATTGATGATAGGAGCATATTTTTGCAACTTAGTTAGCTTGTTTTCTTGCATTTTCATAGTTAGTTTGTGTTTATTATAGTGATTTAAGCTATTTTCGTTTGTTTGTAGGTCTAATTGGCAAAGTTGGCAAGAGAGTGCATTTTGAAGCATTTTAGAGCAATTATGGGCTGGAATGGATTGCATGCATGTGGAGCACAAAGAATGGACGTTTTTGAAGATCAAGTGAAGCTAGGAACGTGCTAAAGAGATGGAGATATCAATTCAAGACTTGGAAGATGAATAATCAGCTGCAACAACACCTAAAACCCTTCTAAAAGGCCTATATCTTCCCTTAAACACATGTTGCACCCACCTTTCTAGAAGCCCTAGAAAGGTTGCGCCCTTAACCCTCTAGAAGTCCCAATTTCTGCCACAAAACATGTTCTTTCTAGAAGCCTAAAAAAGTTGCGCCTATTCTCTTTCTAGAAGCCTAAAAATCTGCCACAAACCCTAGTTCTTTTCCACCTTGGATTGGACCAAGCCTTTTTCTACAAAACCCTAGCCTTTGCCCATCAGGATTTGTGGAAACCCTAGCCTATAAATATAAGTTTTTTTCAGCCAAAATTCGTACACACCACCTCCGTCTCATTCAGAAATACATCCAGCCCCATCCTCTCCACCATTATACACCATTCTACATCCCTTTTCGCCACCATACATCCTTGCCGCAACCCCCATCCAACTAAACCTATCTCTAACCCTTTCATACATCCATAACCATCCTTAGACTCTTGTGCCACAGCAAGGTGGGGAAGAAGAAGGGCCTTGGCGTTGCATGCTTGCAGATTGGAGCGTTTTAGGTGTATTTCGTTCTTGTTTTCAATGTTTATTTTGTTATTACTTTCTGATTTTGCTGTAATCATGAGTGGCTAAACCCTTATTTAGTTAGGGGGAAGTCTGAAGCCATGAACATGCTTGAGATATGAATTGATTTCTTCCAATTGTGATTTGTTAAGTTGTGATTACAATTCAATTATCTGTTTTATTCATAACTGATTCTTGTATGTTTATTAAGGATGCATACTTAGTTTTCATGCATGAATTAGATGCTGGAATATAAATGAGTTTCACGTAATCGTTACAAGTTTATATTTGTTAGTAGTGAAGGTTGCTTGTCATAATCGCGTTAATTGAATTCTTGGCAAACGTATCATGCATTCATAGTTACAATTGCCTCATCAACACTTATGATTTTCATGAAATGTAATGATCACTTATTGTATCTCTATCATGCATTCATGTAGGGGACTTTTAGAGAATGATTTGGGTTGTTGCATGTATTCATCCAATCCAATGAGTAAAGGAAAATCTGAAGGTTAATTTGTGCATCACGGTTAATCTGGGGTGTTGAGCATCATAATCTATTGAAAAGCAATTGGAAATCAATTCATGTACAAGTGTGTCATGTGTGAAGAACTGACCTCTAACTAATCCATCCATCATCTTATTTCTCAAATTCGTTTTACAATCTACCTAGTTTTATAACTTGTTTGTTTGTTTCAAATTCGTCAAAATCAAAACCCCCCTTTTACTTTCTTGTTTGTGTTTTTGACTATTTTGATTCAAGTCAAAACACCAAATTCGTCCAAAGTTGTGTTAGAGTCAGAAACTGCCCAGTTTGTGTTTTAGGCAGTTTGGTGTGTTTTTAAGTTGTTTTGAGTCTTGTGAACCTGTTTTGAGTCCCTTGAGTCTATTCAAACATTATTAACTTTGTTTTTGTGTTTTGGAGTCAGTTTAGAGGTTTTAGCAAGCCCTCATAATCCCTGGTTTAGAACGATCCCTACTTGCATTTATACTACGATTTGACAACAAGAGGCTTTAATTTGAGTGTTTAACTTTTATCACATCAATTGATTTCAGCTGGATTGAAGGTACGTTGCGACTATGACCTGGTAATCTTATACCTTTAATTTCTTTTGGTTAACTGGTGTGTTTTTATCGCCGAGATAGGGAGAGATTAAGGTTATCTTTGCTGGGAACGAATGGTAGAGAGAGGGAGCTAGTGAGACTCGGTAAATCTTATACCTTTATTTTTTATGTTCACTGGTGTGTTTTTGTCGGAGAGAGTGGGATTGTGGGAGAAGGGAGCTGGGATGAGGAATCAATTTCAACTGGAGTGAATGTGTGCTGTGACTGTGACCTGAATCTTGTACCTTTAAATTTTTTTTTTTGACTCACTAGGTGTGTTTTTGCCGTCGAGAAAGAAAGGCAAAGAAAGGGAGCTGATGAAGGGTATGAAGGCTCAAATTGGTGTGGATTGGAGTTGTGAAGGTTAGTCTTTGAAGAAATCCAGAACCTATGTTATAATCCATTTCCATTCCATTTTGGTATTTATAATTATGGGATTTGAATTTATAATGGTGGGTGGTTACCACTGGAATTAATTGGAGTCATGAAATTGGATTTAATATATAGGTACAAAACTTGTGTTGTGTTGTGATAAGTTGTGTAGATTTGTAGTAAGTAGACATAGAAGTGTAATTTGATAGGTGATGAGTTAGAAATAGACAAAATTGTTGTGGAAAGACAAGATGTAGATGAAGGGGATCAATATAGTGTAGAGGATCACTCTGGTGTAGGGAGGGTTGAATTAGTTTTTCCAACAGTAAACGATGAGTTGAAATCGAAACTGAAAATGAAGTTTGAGTCGTTGGATGAAGGGTACACTTTTTACAACAATTATGCACTTGCAGCAGGGTTTGGGATTCGGGAGCATAGTAGTAAAAAGTCAGTGATGGTGATTGTTGGTCAAGTAAAGAATTTGTTTGTTGCAAATAAGACAAGAAGAGGGTAGATGCTAATCCCAAACCTAATAAGAAAGGTGGGAGAAGAGATGCTAGAACTGACTGCAAGGCAAAATTTATGCTGAATAAGGGAATTGGTTGTGAAAAGTTTGATGTAATAGTTTTTAGTGAAAGACAGAACCACCTTATGTCAAGTGCGTCAGACAAATTTAGATCACATAGTCAGGCTTTAGGGGCAAAGAAGGTGATGATTGAACAATGTTTGTAGGCCAATATTTCCTTAAGTAAACAAGTGTGTTTATTGGACGTGCAAAATAGAGAGGATTGGAAATATTGGTTGCACCCCTAAGGATATGTATAACGCTGAACACCTGTGAACTCATTTGCAAAATGTTGAAAGAGGATTTTGAAAATGAGAAAGAGAAAACCGAAGCATTTTATTTCAAGATGGAGATTGATAAAGGCGAAACACTTGGCAATTTGTTTTAGGCAAATGCAAAGTCCTGACGTGCTGACGGCCATTTTGGTGATGTCATTGTGTTTGACATCACTTTCAACACCAATGTGTACGGGATGATGTTTGCTCCTTTGTTAGGAGTTAATAACCATGGTCAAAGCACGGTATTGGGTTGTGCATTCTTAAAAAATGAAAAAACTGAGAATTTTGAGTTGTTGTTTGAAGAAATGCTTAAAGCCTTGTTGGGTGAGCCACCATAAGTCATAATAATGGATCAAGATGCAGCCATAGCAAAGGCTATTGGAAGCAAACTACCAACCACCTTTCATCGCTATTGCATATAGCATATTATTAAGAAGTTTAATGACAAGGGTTAGCTGGAAGGCGTTTTCAAAGAGTTGCATGATTGAATATGGGATATCAAAACAAGAATTTGAGGCAAGGTTCAAGGCGTTAATAGAAGAACATCAGTTGGTTGGTAAAGCGTGGCTTGGGAACATTTATGAGTATCGTGCAAATTGGGATTCGACATTTGGTAAGGATAGTTTTTCCGCCAAAATGTTAAGCAGTCAATGTGCAAAAAGTTCTCATTCCTTTTCCAAGCAATATGTGCATAGGAAGCAGTCTTTGATTGAATTCATCATTAGGTTTAATCGAGCTCTTGGATGGCAACATCAGAAAAAGGTGGTTGGTGACCATAATGATGAAAACCGTGCCCCTTCATTGCAGTTTTACACCACAATGGAAGCTCAAGTGGCCAAATTGTACAAACAGTTTATGTTCAAAAAGTTTTAAATGGAGGAATCGAAGAGTTTGACTTGTTTATTGAAGGATAAGGCAAGGGATATGAATGAACCACTGTTAGAAGTACTTGAGAATATTACAAGGGTGAAAAAGATTAAGAGGTTGGTGGTCGATAAGAGCTTGGGTTATACTAAATGTAGCTAAAAAGAGATGGAGTTTCGAGAAGTTCCTTGTTTTCACATATTGGCCCACTTAAGAATGAAACAAATAGAATGGCTGCCAGAATGTTGCATTCGGAAGGTGACTTCAAACCACCAAATCCGGCATTATGCTAGACACAAAAGGGAAAGAAATGGGCAAAGACGTCGACAATTCTACCATGTCGAAAAAAGGTTAGTTTTCAAGAAAAGGTTTACAATTGATTGACAAGGTGATGTCAGAGGGAGGTAGTCAATTTCTGTCCCAGACTCTGTATGAAGCTAAACTCTTTGGTTGGTGGTAATCGTCGTTGGAAAAGAAGAGAGATTGAAGAGGGATGCAGAAGTTCTCAAACCGAGGTGCTTAAAATCGCATTCAAGTTAAAAAAGGGCGTTGAAAACAAGTACAAAAGAGAAATGAAGTCAATATCAGAGACACATTGGTGGCAAGAAGATGTCCATGTCCAAACATAAGGTATGAAACAAAATTAATTATTGCTTATGATTTGGCTCACAATATATTTGTGGTTGTAATATTTAAAACATGATTAGATTGTTTTGTTATTGTCCAGTTGTTGCCCGACCGAACCCGAAGAACACACACAGGCCACACTGAGCGCCTTTCCAAGTGATGTTATCAAAGCAAATGAAGATACTGATCTTTATCCTAATTCAATGCTGACCCAAAATAGTAACGCTCATTTGATTGTTGGAAATTCGGGAGTGCTAGACGATGTTTTCAAATATATATTGAATGACCCATTAAATAGGGTCTGAAAAGTAAAGTGTGCCTAGTCATTTTTTATACAAGATATCTTAAGTTTGTTGGGGGGATGAACTATTATTTTGTTGTGGTCATAGTTGGTTGTTTTAGATTGTTTATGTGTGTAACAGTAGTGATGGAAATTGTGATACACTAACTGTGACTTGTGGTGAATGTATATGAATAATTGTAACACCTTATGAAGGTTTATGAAAATATCACTTGCGTCACTTACTGAAGATTAAAATTATGATATAGTTACAAAAGTGCGCAATATGCACAGAATACCGAAAAGTAAATATATAAAAAGGTAGATTTCATCCACATGCTAGGGCAAAATGCAATCCCAATCATATCCCAACTGAATCCGATGGAGGTACGAATGAAGTTTCTCAAACCCATCATAAAAAGAGGGGTCACACTATTCTTGGAGATACTTCTTTGCCCATGAAGTGATTGACCTGCGGCGTACATCTTCCTCCTTTTTTAGAACTTGTTTATCATACTTATGCTTTCGGCTATATATGGGCATTTGTATTTGGTCGATTTGTACAACGCCTCGTTAAGCACCAAGGTGGACTCTTTTTCGATGCAATTTTAATGCCATGCAATGACGGAGCGTGAGTGGGCACAAAATTTTCTCTTCGCTTCTGCAATTTGATCGGTTGGATCATCGAAATCATCATCGCTCCCCAAAAGAGCCATGACATATGTGGTTGCCATGGTTGTAGACGAACCAAGTGTTGGTTACTTAATTGTCCTTGGCTTCCACTATAGATGATCAATTTAGATGTCTTTAAGTGCCACACAACAAAAACTAGATGTAAATGACGGATTTATGATGGTCTATTGTAGATAAACGATGGCTTGTGAATAGTTGTGTTATGCTTTTAGATAGTCAGTTTACAACGAGTTTGTCATCAATATTCCTTCCAATTCCTTAACCTTGTTTATGTAACTACATTAAGAATGTACAGTGGATGAACTAACTGTTGGCTATTGAATTGTCGTTTGCTTCCATTTATAAATGATCAATATAGATGTCATTAAATGCCACACAACAAAAAGTTGCTCTATGGGATCGTTACATGAGGGTTTGTTGTAGGTATATGATGACTTATGAATAGTTATGTTAAGCTGTCAAGTAGTCAGTTTACAACGAGATTGTCATCAATATTCCTTCCAATTCCTTAACCTTTTTTGTGTAACTACATTAAGAATGTATTGTGGACAAACTAAGTGTTGGCCACTGAATTGTCTTAGGCTTCCATTTATAAATGATCAATTTATATATCAATAAATGCCACACAACAAGAATTGGAAAGAAAGGAAGGATTTATGATGGTCTATGGTAGGTTTATGATGGCATGTGAATAGTTGTGTAAAGCTATCAAGTAATAAGTTTACAACTAGTTGGTGATCAATATTCCTTCAAATTCCTTAACCTATTTGTGTAATTGCATTAAGAATGTGTTGTGGTAGCTACAAAATTTTCAATTCGTATATAATGACATTTAATACGCCAAACAATTGACGGTTTTGCATGTGTGTGTGTGTGTTTATGAGCACTTATGAAGAGTTGTGTCTACTCTACTACAATCTTGTCTATTTGCTCATTCTAGAAGCACAAAATAAATTTTGATATTCACAAGTGAGACAAAAACTCAGTAGTACACATAAACATATCACCACTCCCATATCCAATTTTAAACAACTTCTATGAACCTTTGATAACAAAAAAAGAAACATGTACTCATCCCAATCCCACATCCATTGTTAAAGACATTCTACAAACATTGGTGTTCCAAAAAACATGTACTCATCCCACTCCTACTCCCAATCTTAAAGGCATTCTACAAACATTTGTGTTCCAAAAAACATGTACTTATCCCACTCCCACATGTAATCTTAAAGACATTCTATATACAACTGAAAACCAAAAAACATGTACTTATCCCACTCACATAAAGTTAATTTGGTGTAGCATTACCATAAGGACCTCATCTACAATTACATGATGAATGGCTTGATCATTGGGCAGCACAAGGCATAAAATTTAAAAGAATTAACCCCTTAATGTACATCAAGTTTCTTCTTCAATTCCTCTTCCTCCTTAGAGTAGGTGCATCCCTTGGATTTGTCAATTTGTTCAATTGCATTCAAGTATTTCAAGTGGTAGATCCCAACAAGCAACCTCGTTGGCTCGATTTTAATTCTTGGTTTGCCTTTTCAACAGTTCTTAACTCATTTCGAATACGTTTGATTTCCCCAAAGTTTTCAATGTGACAGCCCGTCTCGAATGTATATATTATTTATCCTCGAGAGTGTGGAAATTTCTACTATACCCTTTTTATTATTGAGTTGTGTGTGTGTATAAACTAAGGTTTTGGACCAATAGGTCCCTTATTATTTGGACCTAATTAGAACAAAAGGCCTAAGGTTTTGGTTGATTGATTGCAAACTAGACCACACACATACCCTCATCATATCCCGTTGACTCTCTCTACTCCCACTCGCATTTTCTTCCATGTTTGTACGATTGTACGGACAAACCTTGAACCTTCACTTCCGTCCTCAGATCGAACCAATGGAGACCATATTTTCCCAAGAACCTGAGAACCCAGTTTTGGGTTACTGCTCATGTACTCATGATTTCGAAGTTTCTAGGAGATTTTAAGTTGCTAGTGAGCATTAGCACGTCTTCACGAAGCTCGGAGAAGAAAAACGAAGTGTTTTGGACATCAGGAAGTTAAGTTTGTTAACTTTCAAGTTTGGCCGGATTATCGAAGTTTCTCCAGCGAGATTCCATTGGTCTTAGGTCCCCAAAGTGGTAAGGTTTTGTTCCTCTCATCCTAAGCTTTAATTTCGTATAGATTTCGTGAATTTTGGTTGAAAATCGAAAAAGATATGAAGGTTTTATAATTTTTCCAGAAACTGGCGTCGACGACGATCTTCGACGATCCAAGGAAGACGAAGGGGAATATTCCATCAAGTCTGACAAAATATTCTAACGGCCTCAGGTAACGCCGTTAATTTTTATTAAGGTTTTAACGGAATATTCCTAACGGCAGTATATTCAAATACCCCATTTGAGCAATGTACGAGAAGTTATTCCCTAGTTTTGTGTATGTGCTTTAAATAATGTTTATTCAGTTATTTCGTATATAGGTGAGACCTATTATGAGGACGAGGGCCATCAATCGAGGCTCGGGGGCTACGACCCTTCGACATACCAGTGAGTGGGCTTTTGGTTTTTCGTATATACCTATATACTTGATTTTTCCCAGAAAATGAATTTGAATGAAATTACGTTTTGAATCGCCATGCAAAGTATTTGTCTATTTTAGTATGCATTAGTAGTTGCATATATTTATGATTGGTGCTGCGGACGCATAGGTAAATGCCAAGTAAGTTCATAAATTAAATATATGAGATTGCTTCAGTTATGCGAGACATGATGTGATGTATTGAAAACTCATAAACCTGCACCTCAGTGTTAGTGCTCCCGTCCAAAGTTAGGGCACAATCCTTCACGTGATGTTCACCTCTCGCACCATATGCTCACCTTGGATCCAAGTTAGGTGCACAGGCTTGTCGTACATACCACTTTAGGTGGTTTTGACTCATAGATGACTCATGATTATTCGCACACCCTCACGTGATCGTAGCACTAGAGCATATTTACTTTACAGCTAGTCTTGTCATACAGACCACTTTAGGTGGTTCCAACTCGTGTGCAGGATTTGATTTGATATGATTGAGATTGGTTATAAACTATATACTCAGCCGTGCAGATTGAGTTAGAGGGATTTGGCTGATGCGATATTTGACATTGATATATTTTGCCTGGATTACTTATAGCATTGCATTAAGATACTTTGGCATGGTATACTTCTATGGATTTTCATCTTGAGTATGATTTCTGATTCAACTTATTATTATTATTTTCTGGGAAATTATATAGGTTTTACGGCGAGGGGTTAGAATTTTATGAGAAATGAAATGGTTTTGAAAAGTTTTGTTTTTGCCTACTCACACTTTCTGTTTTGCGCCCCTCCAGTTTTAGGTAGAAGTGCTTTGGTGGATCACGAGGATTTCGACGGGGGTTCTGACAGAACATCATAAATGTAGGATCACCTTTGGGGGTTGTATAATTAGTACTATCCTGCTTGACTGCATCTAAAATATTTATGCCCTAATTGTGTATTTCACACTTAATCTCGCACTAGCACTTTATCTTAGCTAGTTCTGCTAGTTGTTTGGTTTTTATTCCTTTGCATTTTCCCTTATATCTTTATTGCTTCAGTATTATGCACATGGTTATGTCACTCCCACGTGACGGCCAGCATGCCTCAATCTAGGTCGGGGTGTGTCAGTTTGTTATCAAAGCATTAGGTTTGCAGTCTTGCATATCTTGAGAATTACGAATTATTTTGGTGTCTTCTGTCAGAACTATGTCGCCTCGTAGAGATCCACGTCCTTCTGTTGAGCCTAGTTTCCTCGATATAGCTCAGTTAGGGGAAGCTATGGCTAATGCCATTCAGTCTTCGCTTCATCCTCCCCAAAGTACACCTCTTAAGACTGTGTATAATATGAAGCTCAATCATTTTATGAGGAATAAAGGACATGAAGGTGTGGTGAAATGGATTAATCACATTGAGAAGACTTTCCGTGTAATGCAGAATCAGGGGAATCTTTCTACTGATAGGTGTGTCGAGATGACTACTTGGTTTCTAGGTCCGAAGCCTGCATCCTGGTGGAGACAAGAGTCTTATTAGTTGTCACCAGAGGAAGCAGCTGACTGGTAAGTATTTAAACAGTTGTTTCAGAAAAGGTTTATTCCCCTTAAGTATATTGATAGCAAAAAGAAAAAGTTTACTCAATTAAAGCAGGGGAAGATGACGGCAAATGAGTATTATAAGAGATTCACTGACTTGTCTCGTTATCATCCGGAGGTCGCTGCTAATCCGGTTGAGATGCTCCATCTTTTCAGATTGGGTACAAAGAAGAAATGGCGCTCTATAGCAACCTCGACTCCCTGTGCTACTTACTAGGAGTTTTATGAGATTTTGTTAAGGATTGAGGACTCAGAAAATATGCCCATTGAAAGTGAAGAAAAAGAAGAAAAGAATGGGAATCAGAGACCAGATGATAAAGGTAAAGGTCAGTCTTCTCAAGAACCCCACAAGACTCAGAGCTTTAAGAGGAGTGAAACTAGTTCCAGCTCTTCTAGTGGAGGTTTCAGTGCCACTGGTCAGAGGAGAGGTGGTAGATTTTCAGGAGGTCCTAGATTCCAGAGGCAGGGACATGCTGGAAGAGGAAGTGCTCATTTGTGCTGCAGATGTAATAATAGGCATTTTGGGGAGTGTAGGAGAGGTAGCAGTGGATGTTTTACTTGTGGGCAGATGGGACATAGAGCTATAAATTGTCCCCAAAGTCAGCAGAGGCCCTATCAGCCTTCTATGCCACCACTAGCGCCGATCCAGCAAGTTCTAAGGTCTGGTAATTATGATTAGATGGGTCGAGGTGGTGCTTACCATTATCAGGGAAATGCCGGTCCTTATGCTTTAGGGCAATATCAGTATTCGCAGGATCCCTATTACCAGAGTGGGTATTCTCAATATCCTTGAGGGTATACACCGTATCCTCCCATTCCAGCTGGTGGATCTCAATGGTACCAAGAAGGATAACCCTAGCAAGTAGAGATTGCTTCCAGTAGTGTAGGATCTTCAAGGCAATTTGGTCAGCCAACTCAGGGACGAGGTGTTCATGGGCAAGGTAACTAAGCTATTAGAGGTCGTGGGGGACGGCAGCAAGCCCAGGGACGTATTAATAATATCTCTCTGCAAGATGCCCAGAATCATCCAAATTTGATCATGGGTACGTCAAACGTTCTCGGTCACTTTGCTAGAGTTTTAATTGATTATGGAGCTACGCACTCTGTCATTTCTCATACATTTGCTCAGGTGACGCAACCTCATCCTACGCCTCTAGGGTATGATTTAGAGTTTGCTATGCCTAGAAGGGAGAGATGTTATGTTGATTGTGTATATCCAAGATGTCCAGTGGTGGTGGAAGAGGTGGTTATGCCAGCTAATCTTATCCCGTTAGATATTGTCGATTTTGATGTGATTTTAGGCACAAATTGGTTGCATTATAATCGTGCCAACATAGATTGCTTCAGGAAGATAGTTACTTTCCATTGTCCTGGATTACCTAAAGTTACTTTTGTGGGTGAAAGTAGTGGGGTGAGGCACAGTATTATTTATGCTGTAAGAGAAAAAAAGTTGTTATCTAAAGGTTGCCAGGGATATTTGGCTCATGTAGTGCTGAATGATGTTGCTTCTAGTAGTGTGATGGATGTTCGATTAGTCAGGCATTTTCCTGATGTATTTCCTGATGATTTACCTGGATTACTGCTAAACTGAGACGTGGAGTTCACTATTGATTTGCTTCCAGGTATGGATCTTATATCTTTGACTCCATATAGAATGGTTCCTACTGAATTGAGAGAATTGAAAGTCCAGTTGCAGGAATTAGTCGATAAAGGTTTTATTCAGCCTAGTACTTCACCCTAGGAGCTCCAGTTTTGTTTGTAAGGAAGAAAGACGGGACTTTGAGTCTATGTATTGATTATAGGCAATTAAATCGGGTAATGATTAAAAACCGTTATCCGTTGCCGCATGTAGATGATTTGTTTGATCAGCTTCGAGGTGCTTGTGTGTTTTGTAAGATTGATTTGAGGTCTGGTTATTACCAATTGAAGATCAGCAGTGAGGATGTCCCTAAGACTGCTTTCAGGACTCGTTATGGTCATTATGAGTTTCTAGTGATGCCATTTGGATTAACAAATGCACCACCAACTTTCATGGATTTGATGAGTCGAGTATTCCAGCCATTTATAGACAGGTTTTTCATTGTTTTTATTGATGACATTTTGGTATACTCTAAGCCTAAAGTAGAGCATGTTCGATATCTTACTTTGGTGTTGAAGAAATTAAGGGAACATCAGTTGTATGCTTAGTTTAGCAAAGGTCAATTTTGGTTGAATCAAGTGGCAGTTTTGGGACATGTCATTTCTACTCAAGGTATTCAAGTCGAATCTCAAAAAGTGGTAGCTGTGGAGAAATGGGAGCAACCTCGAACCGTCACTGAGGTATGGAGTTTTCTTAGCCTAGGAGGGTATTATAAATGGTTTGTTAAGGATTTTTCAGTCATTGCTTTTCCATTAACGAGGTTGACTAGAAAAGAAGTTAAATTTGAGTGGGATGATAATTATGAGCAAAATTTTCAGTAGTTGAAGTATTATCTCACTTATGCACCTGTTTTGGCACTCCCAGATGATAGTGGTAATTTTGAGGTCTACAGTGATGCTTCCTTAAATGGTCTAGGTTGTGTGTTAATGAAGCATGGTAGGGTGATTGCTTATGCTTCACGACAATTGAAGCCTCGTGAGAAGAATTACCCTACTCGTGATCTGGAGTTAGCAACTATCATCTTTTCTTTGAAGATTTGGAGACATTATCTTTATGGTGAGAAATGTAAGATCTTCACAGATCATAAGAGTCTTCAGTATCTTTTTACTTAGAAAGATCTTAATCTTCAGCAGCGAATGTGGATTGAGTTGCTTAGTGATTATGATTGCACGATTGAGTATCACCCTGGTCGTGCAAATGCAGTGGCCGATGCACTTAGTAGGAAGACTCCAGTTAAACTTAACGCCATCTATGATTGTCATGTTCATCTTCATGCTAATTTGAGGTCAATTATAGTGGAGTTAAGAGTGGAAGATCGAGAGGAAGCTTTACTTACAAATTTTCAAGTCAGGCCAATTTTAATTAACCGTGTACTTGAAGCCCAGATGAATGATGAAGAGACACAGGAAATAATTCAAGCAAGGAATCAGGGAAAGAAGAAAGACTTCAGAATTCGAGAAACTGATGGTATGCTTATGCAGGAGAGTAGAATGTATGTGTCAAATAATATGGAATTAAAGAAGGCAATTCTTGATGAAGCACATATTTCAGCTTATGCAATGCATCCAGGAGGTACAAAAATGTATCATACCATTCGACCATTTTATTATTGGCCGGGTATGAAAAGAGAAAATGTTGAATATGTAAGTAGGTGTGTCATTTGTGAGCAAGTCAAAGCAGAAAGAAAGAAGCCTTTTTTTATTGATGTAGCCATTTCCTGTTCCACAATGAAAATGGGAAAATATTACTTTGGATTTTGTGTACAAGCTTCCTCGTACACAGAATGGTTATGATGGCATTTGGGTGATAGTTGATCGGCTTACTAAGTCTGCACATTTTATTCCTGTGAGGGAGAAATATCCTTTAAGTCGATTAGCTGAATTATTCAAATTGAAGATTGTATAGTACCATGGGATTCCAATTAGTATTATCTCGGATCGTGATCCTAGATTTACTTCCAAATTTTGGAGAGCATTCCAGGAAGCTCTTGCTTCGAGATTATTTTATAGTACAACATATCATCCTCAAACAGATGGACAATCAGAGAGGACCATTCAGACGTTGGAAGATATGTTTAGATCTTCAGTGTTGCAGTTTAGTGACGCTTGGCATAAGCGGTTGGAATTAATGGAATTTGCCTACAACAATAGCTTCCATTCCAGTATTGGTATGTCACTTTTCGAGGCTCTTTATGGTAAATCTTTTCGTACACCCTTATGTTGGTCAGAAGTTGGTGAAAGAGTTTTGGTAGGTCCTGAGATAGTGGAGGAGACTACACAGAATATTCAGGTGATTAAATCTAACCTGAAAGTGGCCTAGGATCGACAAAAGAGTCTAGCAGACTGACATGCCACTGACCGGATTTATAATGTAGGTGATTAGGTATTTCTGAAGTTATCACCATGGAAAGGTGTTGTACGGTTTCGAAAGAAAGGCAAGCTGAGTCCTAGGTACATTGGACCATATATGATCACCAAGCGAGTCGGTGAGGTTGCTTAGAAGCTTGAGTTGCCCCGAGAGTTATCCAAAGTGCACGATGTTTTTCATGTCTCTAGGTCACTGCATCTCAGATCCTTCTCATGTGATACCTCCTCAACCGCTAGAAATTAATTCAAATTTGACTTATGATAACGAGCTAGTGATTATTTTGGATTGGAAAGATAAGGTTTTGAGAAATAAAAAGTGCGCTTAGTAAAGGTTTTGTGAAGAAATCACTCGGTGGAGGAAGCCACTTGGGAGACGGAGGAGCATATGAAAGAGATGTATCCGCGCTGGTTTTATGATTATTAGTGGGTTGCATTTATTGTGTAAATTTTGAGGACGAAATTTTCTTAAGGGGTTAGGTTATGGCAGCTCGTCCCGAATGTATATATTATTTATCCTCGAGAGCGTGGAAATTTCTACTATATCCTTTTTATTATTGAGTTATGTGTGTGTATAAACTAAGGTTTTGGACCAATAGTTCTATTCTTTATTATTTGGACCTAATTAGAACAAAATGCTTAAGGTTTTGGTTGATTGACTGCAAACTGGACCACACACATACCCTCACCCTATCCCGTTGACTCTCTCTCCTCCCTCTCGCATTTTTTTCCATGTTCGTACGGTTGTACGGACAAACCTTGAACCTTCACTTCCGTCCTCAGATTGAACCAATGGAGACCATATTCAACTTCTTTGCTAGCCCAGGAACCCATTAATACTATTATTTAGGCGTGAAGACCTCATTTTCCCGAGAACCCAGTTTTGGGTTATTGTTCATGCACTAGTGATTTCGAAGTTTTTAGGAGATTTTAAGCTACTAGTGAGCTTTAGGACGTCTTCACGAAGCTCGGAGAAGAAAAACAAAGTGTTTTGGACGTTAGGAAGTTGAGCTCGATAAGTTTCAAGTTTGGTCAGATTATCGAAGTTTCTTCGGCGAGATTCCGTTGGTCTTAGGTCCCTGAAATGCTAAGGTTTTGTTCCTCTCATCCTAAGCTTTAATTAGGTATAGATTTCGTGAATTTTGGTTGAAAATCGGAGAAGAAATGAAGGTTTGATTATTTTTCCAGAAACCGGCGGCAGTGATGATCTCCAGCGATCCAAGGAAGACGAAGGTGAATATTCCATCAGGTAACACCTTTAATTTCTATTAAGGTTTTAATGGAATATTCCTAATGGCAGTTAAGTTTCAGTTAGGGTTTGGCCACGCGTGGGGGTGCGTCTGGCCGTGCCTTAGCCAGCGAGTGGGTGGTAGGAAATTTTTTCTAAGAATTTGGGGATGTTCCTGAGGTTGAGTAGGTCATGGTGGTACATTCAAATACCCCATTTGAGCAATGTATGAGAAGTTATTTCCTAGTTTTGTGTGTGTGCTTTAAATAACGTTTATTCAGTTATTTCGAATATAGGTGAGACCTATCCTGAGGACGAGCACCATCAATCGAGGCTCGGGGGCTTTTGGTTTTCCTTATATACCTATATACTTAATTTTTCCTATAAAATGAATTTGAATGAAATTAAGTTTTGAATTGCCATACAAAGTATCTGTCTATTATAGTATGCATTAGTAGTTGCATATATTTATGATTGGTGCGGTGGACGCACAGGTAAGTGCTAGGTAAGTTCATAAATTAAAGATATGGGATTGCTTCAGTTATGCAAGACATGATGTGATGTATTGAAGGCTCATAAACCTGCATCCCAGTGTTAGTGCTCCTGCCCGGAGTTAAGGCACAGTACTTCACGTGATGTTCACCTTTCGCACCATATGCTCACCTTGGATCCAAGTTAGGTGCACATGCTTGTCGTACATACCACTTTAGGTGGTTCCGACTCATAGGTGACTCGCGATTATTCGCACAGCCTTCACATGATCGTAGCACTGGAGCATATTTACTTTACACCTAATAATGTCGTACATACCACTTTAGGTGGTTACGACTCGTGTGCATGATTTGATTTGATGCGATATTTGACATTGATATATTTTGCCTGGATTACTTATAGGATTGCATTGAGATACTTTGGCATGGTATACTTCTATGGATTTTCATCTTGAGTATGATTTCTGATGTAGCTTATTATTATTATTATTATTTGAGAAATTATACAGGTTTTACGGCGAGGGGTTAGAATTTTATGAGAAATGAAATGATTTTGAAAAAATTTGTTTTTGCGTACTCACACTTTTTGTTTTGCACCCCTCCAAGTTTTAGGTAGAAGGGCTTTGGTGGATCATAAGGATTTTGACGGGGGTTCTGACAGAACATCATAAATGTAGGATCACCTTTGGGGTTGTATAATTGGTACTGTCCTGCTTGACTGCATCTAGAATATTTATGCTCTGATTGTGTATTTCACACTTAATCTTGCACTAGCACTCTATCTTAGCTAGTTCTGCTAGTTGTTTGGTTTTTATTCCTTTGCATTTCCCTTATATCTTTATTGCTTCCGCACTATGCACATGGTTATGTCACTCCCACATGACGGCCAGCATGCCTCGATCTAGGTCGGGGTGTGTCATTCAACGTGTTTACTCTTCCAAAACAAAGCAGACTGAATAGGGCTATTTATACCTAAAGAAATTTGCTTGGAATGAGGCGTACCACCACTTTTGTTACGATGTGGCCGCTTCTTGTTGCAATTTGATTCTTTGATGGGGGTTGATTGAGGGTGATTTCATGCTTGGATTTAGATTTGGGTGTATAGCAAACATATTTGGGATTGGGAGTATTAAAGGTAACTGGATTTGTTTTGGGAGGTGGGGTATTAATTGGAGTAGGTGTTATGAAAGTTGGTGTATTTAAGAGGATTTGAGATGAATTTTTAGTGATGTCGATGCATTGCTGCATTGTTATACTAAATTACAGCAGATGAAATATGCAACTAAAATGAGTAGCTAAACTATCATCACAAGTAAACATGATGTGCAAACAAGGTTTTTAGGTTTACCTCAGACCCATTTGAAGGTGCATGTGCCCCACATGCTGGCCACTGCAGCGCCACATGCAATCGACACATCGCGAGTACAACTTGTACTTGCCTTCACTAACAAGGCCAAGAATCGATTCGAGCTCATTTCGAAGAATCGATTTGTGCTAAACCTTCACCAAAACATGCATGGAGTACATGAGTATGATCCTAAACAACAAATGGAAACAGTCCATGAATATGAGCCAAAACAACGATTGGAAAACATTTAAGGTGTTTTCGAAGTTAACCTTTGTTGGAATCTAACAAACATTCTTTGCAGATGGAAATGATCCATCATAAATCTAAAATACATCACTTAGTACTACAGTCTAATGGTATTGTTCTTCAGTTGTAAGTGAGAGGTCTTAGGTTCGATTCTCGCCAACGACGAATTTGAACCATATTATTACTATCTTATTTTGAGGCTAAAATACTGCATAGTAATAAACAACTCCATACCATTATTTACCACAATTTTATAAATTTAATTTATAATCTAATTTTTGTGTGTGTGCTAGATGTAAAGACAAATGCGAAAAACACATACAGTGCTACTGACAAACAAATTTTGTAGACACCAAAAAGTTTTTGTGTCTAGCTTCAGTCAAAAAGTTGTCAGTTGACCCCACTTAACACGGTTCCCGTGTCCTTTACTGTTTTGAGGCTTGGTGTTTTTACATTGAGCACCATAGATGGTGCCCTCTATGGAATGATAATTGTTTCAGTCCTTTGGTGGTCAAACAGACATAAAATTCACAATTATGTCCTTAGTTTTGTACCCGAAACCCATTTTTCTTGTAGTGTCATAGGCTACTGTGTCCACACCAGGTCGTTTCTTCTGGGACGATTTTCTTATCTACGGTTTATTATCATAATGTTTCACAAGCCGTCATCCCATGCGTAACAAACTAATGGCTGGAAATAAAACACCCACGTTGGGAAATGAAAAGGTGGGAATAACTGCAAAGACCTTGCCTCTTGGTGTGCAAACCTTTGGTGAGCAGGGTATACCCTCTTGTTGCCACATTTGGACGACCACTCTCAATTATGTCCTTAGTTTTGTACCCAATAGATAAATGCAATATTTCGAAACATTATCTTGTTAGTTATGTTCTGCACGCCACCTTAATCCTCTGTTTATAGGTGGTGTTAATTTTGCATGGCATAATCTCCTTGATCTCTCTTCACTCAAACCCTAAGCTGAAAACTGCCACTTACTCTTTCACTTATTCAATGGCTCACAACTAAACATAAGGGTTGGTTTCATAAAATGTCACATAGCTTAATAACACAGAAGGGTTGGTTTCATAAATTGTCACATACATTCATTGAAAATACAGGTTCATTTCAAATATTGTCACAAACATTCATTAAATAGAAGAGTTGGTTTTAGATTTTCTCACATAAATTCATTAAGCATAAGGGTTGGTTTTAGATATTATCACAAACATTCATTCAAGATATAAAATTGCTAGGGATGCCACTTAAGTCATCCAAAACAAGTAACAATCCGGAAGGAGATTATGAAAGAATCCCCAAACACATTAAATTCATCCAAAACAACTAAAACTATGGAGAAATAATTTTAAAAGAACCACAATGTACTAATTGGCTAACAAATTAAATTCATCCCAACAAACTAGAAACTATCTTAATAGATGAAATTTCTCCAACACCATATATTAACAATATAATACTTGATTATGAACTACCATTGTTCTTCATTGGTCATTCTACATTAATCAATTTCTAAACTAAAATTATCAATCATTCACCACTCACTATGCAACAGGTCGATTGCCATCCTTAGTCAGAATGCAGGGATGTTCTCTGGCATAATTACATCTAAATGAAGGCCAACAGACAACAATTCAACTATGCAAGTTAATGGGTATTAACTGATCCCATGATAGCTGGGATCACGTTAGGAATATACTCTATAAATACGAACATCCCTGCTCACCAGAGACATGTTCACTCGATCACTAGACTATCACTAGTATTGGACATAAGGGTTGTGTGAGTAAAAGACCTTCTGTTAGTATTCTTTTCAGTGCATTCATACTATTCTTCATGGCTTTTTCAGGTATGTATGTGTGCGTGTGTGTGTGTGTGTGTGTGTGTGTATACAGTGATTCAATCACTTTGAACTAACATTTATTTGTATATCGTAATCTTAGTTTTGAGACTAAATGCTTATTGTAACAAATACTGCAATCCTCCTTGTGCCATACAACAATTCAATAATTTCATAAACAATTCACATAAAATTCAATCATTTAACTAACCTCACTAACAATTCAATAAAATATCAACTCACCTGTTGTTTTGTTGTGGTGACCTTGGACTACCATTATGGGCTAAGTCTAAGGTTCATTCTTCACCTCTCGGGACAAGTTTCGAAGGACATCGGACAACACGTAGGCAATGAGAGCCAATTTCGCACTCGCTTGACGTGTGTGGGTTTTAGATGTGGTACACAATTATTCTTCCCGTTGTAAGATTCATCTCAATGGCAACACAATTGTGATCAAGGTTGAGGGGCATGTAGACCCTCTTCACATCGACCATCCATGATGTACAAAACTCTTCCCCATTCCCCTTCACTATTTTTAACAGCGTCAATAAGAATGTTTTGGACGCATCGCTTATGTGACCTTAAGTTGCCTTTTGAGTTGTCCTCGCATTATGGTAATGCTCACAGTAGGACTATCCACAACTATAAAATAAATAAATAAACGTGTACAACACTTCAAACATTCGAAAACACATTTAACCTCACAATTGCCAAACTATACAATTTTAGCAGAAATTTTGGTTGGACATGTTACCAGAAACCAGTAGGTTGTGTTGGTGTTAAACACTTTCCGTACCCTTCAAGCCTCGTTCACATGCTTTTGTAAGAGATACAGAGTACTGTTTCCCTTTGCACAACATCCTGTTTCGGCTCACCTTCTTGGAGTTTTTGGAACTTTGTGACTTCAAAGATAAAAGTCGTATGTCGGACCACATTCGTCTTCTTCTTGCCTCACCCTCCCCGTTCAGTTCCCATAAAATGTGATAGCCCCTTGTGTACTAGACCTTCCTCTTTGTTCCCACATGCTACCCATCAATGTGTAAATAACAACCTCATCATGGGAACTTTGGACTTCTTCGTACTCGTCCAGTACACATTCTCCAAGCAATTGAACAATTTTCTCTCAGACATTTGTACGACTTACTCAATCAACAGTCCCTAGAAGTTCCTTCAAGCCCTCTTCCTCCATATCTCCTATAACCTTCTTCCTTCTTGATCCCTTGGCTCTCTCCGATTTGCCTTCATCACCCCCATTTTGACCACCATTTTCTTCTTCTTCTTGGACAACATTTTGTACATAACCGCCACTTTCACTACCATCTTCTTCGTCTTTTTCCTTTTCTTTTCCTTCTTCTTCTTTTCCCTCTTCTTCTTCTTCTTCTCCATCCTCTTCCTTTTGTTTTTCCATATCTTTTTCTTCTTCTTCTTGGTCATTCTTCTCATCCACATGTTTTTCCTTAATTTCCCTCCTCAATTCCTTAGCGTACTCGGTCAACTCTTCCTCCTTCTTCAATACCTTCCTCTTTGAAATATCTTTCACATGCGCCAAACGGGTCAAAGCCACCTTTAACTCCTTTATTTGTATTTTCAACTAATCAACATCATTTGTATCGGGGTCAAGATGTCAAGCATCACTACATCGACATCATCGCACCGTGTCCAATTGTCTATGTTCCTCTTTGATTTAGTCGGCACTACCTCCCGATTCCCAACTGCCTGCCATTTAATGCCATTTATCAGAATTACATTTCTCATCGATATAGTTTATACAAACATTCATCAACATTCACAAATATTCACATATATTCATAAAGTTCTTAAATTTTCAAATAAAGTGATACCTCTCGGCTCCTAGTTATGTACATCTGCAACTGCTCATGGATCAACTGCTTCTTCGTTGTCGACCACCGAAGAATCTTAGGATGGTTGTCCTATTAGTAATCTTACAGTAGCGTACTGGCTTCTCTAGTTGTGGAATTATTCTGTATGCCTACACTTGCACATACATTGAATTAATACTCAATCGCAATAATTTAGCCATTATTAGTACTCAATCAAAGTAACAAATAGTACCTGAAAAGCATAGCGAAACCATTTGCAACCCCATCCAGATCTCTGCCTCCTCTTACTTCCCCTACCTTCTTCCTTCCACATCACCATCCATTCTTCCTCTTCCTCTCTTAGAAGCAGCAAAAAAGAGGTTGTCTTTTTGTTTTTCAAAGGATATCGCACTCCATGCATATCTATTAAACCTATCTATGTCGTCTACGTGGTGCAAGTAGTCTAGGTTCACAACTACATTACTCTTCGCCCTATCAAGACACCCTCATCGAAGTATACCAACCCCATCTTTAATGATCATCCTCATTTTCACATTCTTTAAAAGACCTTTGAAGCTCGACACAAGTTACTAAAACCTTTTTACTACCTTTCTTGGCGTGGCCTTCACTTGACCTTTGCTCTTCCTACCCTTACCTTTGCTACTTTCTCCAACAAAACCAAATTTCTCTGGAAAAAACTTGGTCAAAACCCTAATGTTGGAAGGCTCATATTGTTAGAAGTATGCCCCGAAAGCTGCTCATTTGATGTAATAGCTTTTGGAATACTTATTGTGTTAAACTATTATATGTTTAATAAAGGGCAAAGCTTATTGTTAATCACTATTTATTGTATTATGTGTTTAAGCAATAAGGGAATCCAAGGAATGTATTTAATCTAAAAGAAAAGTGATCTAAGCAAGTTAGATTAACGAGACCTTTTTCTTATGTTCATTCCTAAAACGTTCCTAGTCATAGGATTGCCAATTGGGCATTGACAATCCGCTAAGGTTAGCATATGTTATGTTAATTCAAGCGTGAATATGACTAGTCTCAAGTCATTTAGTGTTGGACACTAAGACAAACACATAGGTGATCAAAATGGTAATCGAGTACACTAAACTACGATCAAAAGAGAGTTCGAACATATATGTCATGTAAGAACTCGTAAGTTGCAATATGCAAAGTAGTCATTTGACCCGAGGCATCATAGATGTCTAATGGTTAGGTCATTGATCTTTGATCATGTCAATGACATTCCATCGAGAGTGTCCATGACATTGTTGGGGTCAAGCTATCTAGTCAATTGGCATATGAATGCACAACAAAGGATATCTAACCTTCCATGGTGGAGGGAGAATACTCTGAGATATGACTTAGGAAGTTGGTTCCAAATCATATTCAATTAAATCATATAGAGAAGTATCACATTGGATAGTAGACATGAAACAAACTATTAAGAGTATTGTATTAGAGAAGGACCATATTGCATTGTAATTGTAACTGGATAGGTTCTCTAACCACTTCTACTTAGCTTGAGTAGCCATGACATACTGCTAGGTGTCACTCATGGTTTGTGGAAACCTTGAAGATATGCAAACACTAATCTTCATCAAAGGGGTGGGATAGGGGTGGGGGGGGGGGGGGGGAAAAAAAAAAAAAAAAAAAAAAAAAAAAAAAAAAAAATCTTCATCAAAGGGAGAATTGAAATGTAGTTTCAACACAATTGATCATTATGAGTAACAATCGCCCACTGCCTCACTAAGTGAAACCTAATAGATCGTACACCGAGTATGGATGAAAGTGAAGAAATATAAATGAGATGGATAAGCAATTAAATAGTTTAATTGAGAATGGTCAAGATTAATTAATTAGTTAATTAATTATACGAAAGGTTCGTATTGGGCTTTTAAGTTAGTTTCGGGTCTTGAGGCCCAAAAATGTTCTGGTCCACAAGGCCCATTGAGTTTAAGTTGTGTGACAACTAAAACTAAATGGAAATTAACCCAAATATAAAGTCAAAACCGGCCATAGGGTGAGTGGTAGCAAACTTGGGTTAATTGCAAGTTTGCCACTCACACTAGGGTTTTCTTGAGGCAAAGAAGATAAACTTTTTCTCCTTTTTCTCTATAGAGGCCGGCCTTCCTAGGGGAGTTCACTAGCATCCAACTTCCTCTAGGTAATCCATTTCATCTTTACACCATCATCCTTGGTGTGGAGACTTAGAGGTACCAAACTGTTGGTATTTTTGGAGTTCCTTTCCTCACATCCTCAAGGAGCAAACGAGTATCATAAGGAAAGAAAATCACAAGGAAGATCTAAGGAGCTAGGAGGTGACTTGAAGGCCCTCCACTTGGGTGAATCCCTTGTGTAAACAAGGACGCTTCAAGGGTAATGAATCTCAAAATCCTTTCTTCGTTTTAATGTTGTTAATGAGTCTTGTGGTTCACCATTCACTAGGCTTTGAAAGTTATGGGTTTTAGAATTGTTTTTAAATGCATGCCTACTTTAAAGTGTTAATAGTTTGCTTTTGTGTTCAAATGTTCTTACATGTTATTAGCTAGGACAAATAATTTCCTTCATATATCATAGTGTTCATCACAACAAAGCCCTATAATGAGGCAAAAGTCCTTCGTGAACCGGGTCACTTCACAACCTATTAAATATGTGTCCCTCTAAATCTTTCGGCCCTTGATGAGCACTCTACGGAGCGACATTTCATGCACCAATTGGCCACTAAAGGTTAGTCTATTGACACTCTTTAAGTGTCCAAAGCATGATGCCCTAAAACCAATAAGTTGTGCGTCATTAAACTTTTGATGCATGACTCCTAGCACATGACTTGCTTGAGAAAGGTTGTTAACCGTTCCCCTATATGAATCTTCCTCTTTAGTTGCTAGTTGAACACCTCGAGTTGTCATCTCCTGTATACATAACAATACAACAATTCAACCTAACCAAATTAGAAAATATATACCTTGATAACAACCAAATTCAACAATGTATTTTCATTACAATACATCTACAGTGAACAAACCTTCATGACATAAGCAATATCAAGTTAATTCCTAAAATTAACAAAGATTTCATCAACACAAATCATAACCAACTCAACAATATAACTTCAACAAAACGAAATTGAACTACCTATCCCTTATACACAAACCGTCAACAACATTTTATCAACCCACATCCCACCGAAATTTCCCAAAAATTTCACCAATTTCAACTAATTTTATCAACCAACTTGCATAATTAACCATAAACACCAAACAAATTCATCAAATTTACATAAATAAAAAAATTATTTCTAGGGTTTGGAATTTCCAAACTCACCAAATTTCAAATTTATTTTAGGGAATGAAGTATGACGTTGACTACTAGGGAAGTAAGAACTTTGAACTCAATCCAATCAAGCAAGCACCATGTCCTTTCTGTGGAACCGACTGCTCACCCTCAAACCAAAGTTGCCTGAATTTCTAAACTTCTGTGTAGAAGTGTAGTGAAGCCAGAAACGATAAGCATAACCATACTACGACTTGGCTTCAAACAACAAGCTTCAAACAACAAGGGAATTTTCAAAAGGTAAGCAAGTTTTCGACGAGAAGGATGTTTAAAGGTTGGCAAGAGATGGTGGGAGGAGAAGAAAAATTTAAGATGGTAACTGTTGATGTTGGGATGGGGGGGAAGTGAATTTATGCCGTGTAATTAGTGACTGGTCATTTATGACCCGGTTTCATCCTAAGCTCATTTTGATAGATTGGTTTTCAGCAGTTATGATTTGATCCAATGGCCCACATTTTGTCCGTATGAAAGGTCTGCAAGGTGCGGTCCACACCTTATAAAATGCCATAGATTGTTTCGCCTTCCCCTAACTTGTCTTAAGTTGCTTGTCACTTTTTTGTATTGGGCTTGTTGTAATATTTGTCCTATAGTTGGGCCTATTGTAATATTTGTTCGATATTATAATCTAACAAGTATAAATCTTCTAAGTTCCCGCAACCCTTGTTTATTAGGTTAACCACAACATTGTATTCCTCCTTATCAATGAAACTTTAGGTAGCATTTGGTATGTAGACAAGACAGAACGGAACGGAGGTTCCATGCTACATTTGGTGTACGCTTAGGCTGGAATGGAACGAAAGATTAAATGACAATCGTACTCATCCACTCCGACGAGTTCGACCTTAGCTGAGCCACTGTCGGCAAGTTCAACGTCATCCCTCACATTTTCCACCTAATCCTCGATGTCCCATCCCTCGAGCGACGACGTCAGCCACGTCCTTTCACCGGATTTCCCCAGTACCTTTCTGTTCTTCTTTGTTTCCTGAGAAAATTTCCTTTCTATGGCTTTCTCAAGAACCCTTTATCCGATCTAGGTTTTCTTCGTTTTGCTGTTTTTCTTCTTTGAATATAGAAATCAAACGCAAAGAAAATTACTTGCGAGTGCAACATCTGGCCTTGTCAAAGTTAGATACTGCAATATTTTCCCAACTAACATTGAGTAGTTTGTTGGATTTCGGGACTACATTAATCCACTTGTAGGAAGCGTGGCGGATGTACATATATATAATTTATATTAACATGCATGATTAATTGAACTTTAGATTTATCTTAAACATATTAAATTTAAGGGTTCTTTAGAGAAAGGCCTTTGAAACTCCTATTTTCCAAACAAAAACCCACCCAATAATAAATATTGAAATAAAACCCAAAATTGAAATAGACTACCATGTAGACTAATATGTAACCAATTATTACAACATATTTACAACTTATGCCACAAAACCCTAATTATGTCAATAAATAGTATTACTCACCCTAATTATGATTAGCAATTAACCCCATATGGAAATTTACCTTTCTTGTATCATAAATATTAGTAACATGTATATATATACACTAATTTATCCATATTCATAAACAATTATGGGCACATTTTTCGTATGAAAAAAAGAAAATCCTTTGTATAATCAAATATTTTGCATCAAATAATGTTGTTTGATAAAAAAAAAAAAAAACCAATTAATATTCTTAGACATTTTTTATTTGTTATTATATATGCATGTTAAAAATAATTTATCTATATTTATATGTAAAATATAAGTAAATTAATTTTCAATCAAATAGCATTTATTTTTTAGGTAAATTAAAATAGTAGTTACATTATTTTGGTCAAGTTAAACAGTGCCTAAATTATTTTGTAAAAACTAAACCAAGACAAATTATCACCATTAAAATGAAACAATAGATACGTTATTTTTTTATTTGATTAAACAATAGGTAAATTATATTGTAGGTACATTATGTTTGTAAAAAAAAAAAAAAATAGGAAAGTTGAAAGTAGTAGATATATTATGTTTAACCAAATTTCCTTTATTTGTAGGTGAATTATTTGTATGCATTATTATATATATATTGGGCAAATTTTATTCCTAATATATATTTGTGCAATGATTCACCTATATTATTATATAAAATATAGAAAAATTTCTTTTGAATCAAATAACATTTCTTTAATTTTATAAGTAAATTATTTTGCATGTATTATTAGTGGACAAATTTCATAGTGCCCTTTCAGATTTTCATTTGGGTAAGAAAATGACAAGATCAAATTAAAACTGTCAAATTTTATGCAAATTTGAAAAACAATTACAAAATCTTAAGGAAAGTATAACATTAATGCATTTTTTTCATTAATCCCTCCCTTTACAAATTTTGCATTCTTTAGATGCCTAAAACACCCCTAATTGAAGTTTTAATGTATACATTAAATTCTATGCAGATTTGAAGGGAGGGATTAATGAAAAAAATGCATTAATGTTATACTTTCCTTAAGATTTTGTAAAGGCAAATAGAATTAATGACTTTGCTTATGTGGAGCCTAGTCATTGAGTTTTATTCAGGTAAAAAGACTATGTCGAGTTTTATGTAAAGAACCTTGAGTTTCAAGGGCTAAAGTCATATTTTCAGTAAATTTAATCCAAGTAATAGTGTTTAATCGATGCGTGTATATAAATCTATCACATACTATAGCCCTCCATGAGTATCCACATGAATTATTGTCCGGTTGGCAAAGCAGACTGATTAAAATGCTATTGAAGCAAGAATGCTTGTGGTAAGGACAATGAGGTTACACAGTTGGCCTCATTTTAATTTAACCTCATTGAAATATTCAAAAAATTAGGTAATAACATCTAACAATGTCTATTAGCTACCAGATTATATTTGATCTGATTCAATACATATGATGAACCTTAGTTATGGTATTCTAATCATATACTAGGATAGCAAATGCTGATAGACGAAGAGATGTACAAGCATGAAACTCAAACAATGTGTACCTGAGCAATCCTTGATTAATCTTCAGGGGTCCAAACATATGAACAAACATATAATATATATCATGATGCAACCGATTTTCATGCCATGAAACCACAAATTATAACGGGGCTCAGTGGAAGCATTTGTAATTGAAAAACATGAAATTTATTCCCCAATAAACCTTCATGAAACCAGGTTAATTTACGCATGTAGACAAGCAAATTAATAAGTTTATAGTACTGAATTAAATGTCACAACAGTTACCTTCATGAAAAGCTTCAACACTTGTAGACAAGATGAAGCTTCAAGACCTCTTGTTAAATAAAATCCATACCATGCCATCTCAATTGAACCTAATTAAATAATCTACACATGTAAGCAAGAAGATTATCTCTTTTGTTATAATTAAGATGCAAAATTGATCTAAGAACTTTGAAATCACAGTTCCCTACATCAATTAACCCAGCTTGCTTAGTTGACGCAAGTACGTAAAGATATTGATCAATTTCAACCTTCTCGCTTGATGAAGCTAACGTCATTACCCACCACAAGAACCTAGTTTCTCTTCTTTGCTCATGACACACGCTAGTGTTGTATAATCCCTTTCTGATGCGTTCATATTTTTATATATTTTTATCATATATTTTTTTTGAAATTTATATATTTTAATGGGTTAAATGTACTAAACTATATTGTTTTTAACTACATGAAAAGGGAGATAAAACGAAGACTTGGCTGCCAAGAGTAATTTTCCACGTGCATAATTACTAGAAGGAATAAAGCATGGACGCGAGACAATATGATCATGTGATGACCTAGTGGTTATGCAGAAGTAGTGCAATGATTCCTATATTGATTATGGACCAGTTATTAGAAATACAATGGTGTGAGAGTTGCTGAAAACGGTTTAGGGGAATTAATTGTTAGTTTACTATTTTATTCTTTTCTTCTTCATAAGGACTTTTTTTTTTTGGTCAAACCGTAGATATTGTTAGGTTAGATGTTAGATTAGTCACAGACGAAGTTCAAACCCACACCGTCATGCAATGACTCAACGCCTTTTCACCACTGTGGTAAAATGCCACTTGCTTCTTGATAGGACTTAAAGTTAGGATTTTAATTTAGGAATTTAAGTGGATTTTCCTTGCATTGCCGTGAGTTATATAAGAAGAGTATTGCTCCTTATTTAGTTGAGAAACAAAACTATATTGGCAGAGGAGTCTGCCGCACAACAAGGAGGAAGAGCTACTTTGGAGTTTTTTCTTTGTTAGGTCTATGATGTAGCCTGACCATGTACTTAATTTCCTTGTGACATTGTTATTATCAAATTTTATTTCATATTGAGTATCTTTTGCTATTCGTAATGCGCTTGATTTTTTATTTAGATGCTTGACCTCCATCTAGATTTTAATTGAGTTGATTTGATGCAAGTGAGAGTAAATGTCACACTTAACTTGGGTTTAGCTTTGTGCAATATACCATAAACACTTAATTGTGTTTACCAAAAAAAACACTTATTTGTAGATACCATGCAATTATGGTTTTGTTTAATCTTCCAACGATTTTTTATAGAGCTTAATGGGTTCTTACTTGTTTAAATTCATTTATATGCCATAGAGGGTACACATGTAATGTAAGCATACTTTGTTATTACGCCCAATTGCCAAACAACACATATGAAGATTGTTACATAGATTGCCATAAACCTGATTCTCTCTATAAGCTATGTTTCATGCCTTGATGCCAGATCTTTGTTATCACATTCAATTGCCAAACAACAAGTTTAATAAGAGAATTATATATGCACCAGCTCATCAAATGAAGCTTAATTAACTAGCCAGTTACACATATATCTCATATACCGTTCGTGTTGCTATAAATATTGTCAAGCCTAATCCTTTATATATTAGTATAGAGTTTTTGTTCATATTATTATGTGAGAAAATCAGTTCAAACAAAATTGAACCAATAGATGTACTGTACAAAAACTCATATATCGTCTCATTAACTACGATTTTGCATGGTCCTTTATGCAAAAGAGATCCTCATTTTTTCCAAAAAAATAGGGATTAGGTGTGAGGCCTACTCCACATCGAACTTTAATGATCCGAACCGTCAAGTTTGTAAGTCTCAATTCATAGATCATCCTTACAAAGTATTCAATTCAATCCAAAATCATTTGCATATTTAATTATCAAGATAAAATTTCATTGTTTCTTACATAACAAAGTATTCATTAATTTTTTTGAACCCAATTAGATGTTTTAAATATTTCCAATTTGGGTAATATTTTGCAAGGATGATCTATGAGGTGCAACTTGAAAAATAGACGGTTTGGATCATTAAAATTCGATGTCGTGTGGACCTCACATGACACACCCCGACCTAGATCGAGACATACTGGTCATCACGTGAGGGTGACGTAGCCATGTACGCAGTGTGGAAATGAAATTGATATAAAGAAATGTGAATAATCAAGAACCAAGCTAACTAATTTACGCTAAGGAAGCATAAGTGCAAGCATGGCGTTTAGGTGTAATTACACATAATCAAAGCATAAGTAGCCTAAGTGCAGTCCATCAGGACGAATATTAATTATACAATACCAAAGGCAACCCTACATTGGTGATAATTTTTTAGAACCGCTGACGATTCCTCGTAAGCTACCAACAAGCACTCCTAACTAGAACCTGGAGGGCCGCAAAACATAAAGTGTGAGTGGGCAAAAACAAAGCTTTTCAAAACCATTTCACTTATCCAAAGTAGTAACCCCTCACCGTAAAACCTGTACAATTCCCAAAAAATAACATACATGTTTATATCTCAAAACCATATTCGAAATAACAATTCCACAAATATACCATGTCAAATCTCAGCGCAAAAATAAGTAAGCCATGTGAAATAAACCAATATGAAATAGAATGCCAGCTGGAGTCACCCAAAGTGACCTGCACAGCTGGGTCCACAACTCATCAATCAAATCCTGCACACGAGTCGGAACCACCTAATGTGGTCTATACGACAGGCTAGGTGTAAATAAATACGCTCAAGTGTTACGATCACGCGAAGGCTGTGCGAAGTATCGCAAATCGCCTACGAGTCAGAACCACCTAATGTGGTCTGTATGACAGGTTGGCACCTGCCTTGGATCCAAGGTGAGCGTGTGGTGCGGGAGGTGAACTATCACGTGAAGGTTAGGCCCTATCCTCTGGCGGAGCACTAACATCAGGGTGCAGGATAACAATCCCTAAATGCATCTCAACACAATTACTCACTACCATCATTACCATCAAAATACTCACCTAAAACTTACCTGAGCATCCACATCGTCAAGCAACAAAATATATAACCATACTAATGCATAATCGAACATAAAGAGCATTTGACATGGCATATATAAAACCATTTAATTAAGTTTTCTGGGAAAAATACCAAGTGTGTGTGTGTGTGTGTATATATATATATATATACATTAAAAACCAAAAGCCCACTCATTGGTATGTGGAAGTGTCATAGCCCCTGAGTCTCACTTGATTGCGCTTGTCCTCTAGATACGTCTCACCTATATGCGAATCAACTATTTACACGTTATTTTAAAGCACATAACCAATACTAGGTAATAACTTCTCATACATTGCTCAAATGGGGTATTTGAATATATCAACGTGGCCTACTCAACCCCACAAACATCCCCTTATATCCAACGTCCTACGAGTCCTCACGCGCCGGCCAAGGCACAGCCACATGCGCGGCCACGCGTAGGCACGTGCCTGGCACACCAAACGAAACAGTTAGCGCCGTTAGGGAATATTCCGTTAAATATAAGCATATGCGTTAAAGATACCTGATACCGTTAATTGTCGTTCGGAATATTCTGTCAAAGTTGACGAAATATTCATCTTCTTCTCCGGTGAGTCACCGGATTCCGTCGCCGTCGCTGGAAATTGAGAAATACTTCTAATCGTCATATCTCTTCCATTTGTTAACCAAATTTTATGAATTTTTCACCAAAATGAAGCTTTCAACCAGTACAACAAAATCTTACCAGTTTTAGGTCCTAAAACTCATGGGATCTCACCGGAAAAATCACGATAATTCGGCCAACTCTGCAACTTGTCAAACCCAAGCTTCCTAACATCAAAAACACTTCAAAATCCTTCCTTAAGCTTCGTGAAGATGATTTAAGACCTCCAAAAAGCTCAAAACTTCAAGAAACACTCGCGATCACATCGAGTGAACAGTGCACCTCCTCGGATCTCGAGTTCCCGACGTCCTCACATCCAACCAAAAATAAGTATGAGTTTGTATGGTTACAAGGAAGGTGATGATGGTGTTTGTAACCTCTATCTGTGCCTGAAAGGGTAGTTTCACGAGTTGACCGTACAAGTTGTATGAACAATGGAGGAAATCCGAGAGAGAATAGAGAGAGTGAGGGTGTGTGTGTGTGGTCCAGTTTGGACTACCAAACAAAAAACAACATAAACCTAAGTTCTAATTGGGTCCAAATACTTAGGAAGAAAATGGATTGGTCCAAATCCATAGCCCATTTACACACACACAACTCAATGCTCAAGCGTATAATCGTCATTCCACACAATCGATGACAAAAATAGATTAGTTTTCGGGACGGACTGTCACACCACAACTAATCCCCATTTTTATAAAAAAAAAATAAGAATCTCTTCCCTTAAAGGCTTTCTATAGATATATCTTCCACACAGTATCATGGACCAAAATATTGGAAATTGGATTTGAATTATATTTAATTTTAATTTTCAGACGTGAAGCTAGAGGCAACAAATACGCTCTTGCACTAGTATCGAAACACTTTGACAAAAATAGTCTCAAACAAATAAGATAACTTATGCATATATATATATATATATATATATATATATATAAGAAGCCTTTAAGGGAAGGGATCCCCATTTTTTTTTATAAAAGTAAGGATTTGTTGTGGGGTTCACACGACATCAAATTTTAACGATCCGAATAGTTGCATCTCATAGATCATTCTTGCAAAATATTAGTCAAATTGGAAATATTTAAGACATCTAATTGGGTTAAAAAAATTAACGAATACTTTGTTATATAAGAAACAATGAAATTTTATTTTGATAATTAAAAAGGCAAATGATTTTGGATTAAATTGAATTTTTGTAAGGATGATCTATGAATTGAGACTTACAAACTAGACAGTTCGGATTGTTAAATTTCAATGTGGAGTGGGCCCCACACCTAGTCCCCATTTTTTGGAAAAAAATATAAGGATCTCTTTGCATAAAGAGCCTGTATACACACACACACACACATACATACATACATATGCACCTCGGCATGCCTTCTTTATGCATATGATATAGATACTCGTGTTTGGGAAAATTTAAACATGCAATGCAAACTCTAGATACATGGTCGGCTTTAGAAAATAACATGTACGTGCTTAATCAAACAATTGCGAGGGCTTATGCATTGTTCATGTCATATTAGCGTATCACTCAAAGCAATTTGTAGAGGGAAAGTGAGTGAATTGTACGCGAGTTTCATATAGAATATAATTCATGGCAAGAAGATTATTGTAACGATACCTAGATTTCAGCGAACAATTCAGAGAAATCTATCATTGCTCATTATATTTAAACTTCACCGAATTGGTCCTAATATGACTTGAATCAGATTGAAGTACACAAACATATAGAACATTAAAATCGATATCTCAATTATTGTTCAAAAATATCATATGCCCATTTTGATACATGTCGCCAAAACTTACATAAAATTGGATCCATATTTATGAGATACTGAACTGAAGCATGACATTTAATGTAGGTACATGCTCTACAATGATCAATGCACCGCTTATGTGAGTATCTCTTAATCGTATAATCAATTTAAGATTTTAGGGATCCAATTAAATATATACTAACCAAACTACAATATCATAAACCATCATGAAAATCGAAGTCAATGAAACAAACCATTTTGCTGTGGTAGATGACTTCGTTCAGCTTGCTAAGTGGAGGTCCTTGTCAGTTTTCATGTGAGATCAGAACAGATAGGGTGAACTGCCAATTTAAACATTGAATTATCACCTGAGTGAAAATTAGGTCCCTAAACTATATTTTTAGAAAAATCAGTCCTTAAATTATAAAAATCAATTAATTACATCAAAGAAAAAAATTTGAAGCTACTATATTTAATTTTTCATCAATTTAAGTCATGTTACTTGCATGTGACACACATTGGAGGGTAGTTAGTAATTTTACTTAAAAAAATAGTGTATGAAGTTAACTTTGGAGGGTAAATTAGACGTTAGATTTGCAACCTATATCAAATATTAAGGGCTTATAGGCGAGAAAAAAATGGTATTACACTCTAAAAGGTGTCAAGTGACTTAATTTGACGAAAAATTGCATAAAATAATTTTGAATATAATAGAAGGGATGAAATTAACAATTTTAATGAATTTAGGCACTATTGATCACCACATCAACAATAATGTGAAAGTGATTATATTGATCACAATTTCAATAAACGGAAACTATTAGCATGAACATTGAAATAGAAAACCTAAAGCATGCCATGGTCTCCTAGTCATAGTTAATTGGGTAAATTACATTTTACCCCCTCAGGTTTGGGGCGATTTCAATTCCTTACAACATCTTTAAAATATTTCAATTTCATATATTTACTGTAAGATCCCACATCGCACAGGGGTGAGGATCATGTAACCCTTATATGTATATTCCCATCTTTACCTAGCACGAGGCCTTTTGGGAGCTCACTGATTTCGGGTTCCATCAGAACTCCGAAGTTAAGCGAGTTCATGTGAGAGCATTCCCAGGATGGGTGATCTACTAGGAAGTTCTCGTGTGAGTTCTCAGAAACAAAACTGTGAGGACGTGGTCGGGGCCCAAAGCAGACAATATCGTGCTACGGCGGAGTCGAGCCCAGGATGTGGTGAGGGCCCGGGCCGGGATGTGACAATTTGGTATCAGAGCCAATCCCTGGCCGGAAGTGTGCCGACCAAGATGTCGAGCCCCTAAGGGGGGTGGATTATAAGATCCACATCGCCCAGGGATGAGGATCCTGTAAGCCTTATATGTATATTCTCATATCTACCTAACACGAGGCCTTTTGGGAGCTCACTAGCTTCGGGTTCCATCATAACTCCGAAGTTAAGCGAGTTCGCATGAGAGCATTCCCAGGATGGGTGACCCATTGGGAAATTCTCGTGTGAGTTCTCAAAAACAAAACAGTGAGGGTGTGGTTGGGGCCCAAAGTAGACAATATCGTGTTACGGCGGAGTCGAGCCTGAGATGTGGTGGGGGCCCGGGCCGGGATGTGACATTTACTATCATTTAATTTCAATTTCATACATCCGTTAAATAATCCGTTAAGTGATGACGTGGTGATGACGTGGCTGCCAAATTTGTGCCACGTGGCAAAATTTTGTTTTTTTTTTATGCATTTAAAATATTATAATGTCTTCCTGCTGCGTAGTGGTTGCGAATCATGTCTTCCTGCTGCATGTGTTGTTGCCGAATCTCGCACAACGCCCTCTCTGCATGCCTGAGATCGTAGAAGTGGATGGTCACGAATCCCCTTTCCAAGGATCCGAATGTCCATAATCTGGTGCCTGAAGGTGGGTTTTGGGTGGGGTGGGGTGTGCGAAGACGATGGGTGTGTGTGTGTGGTTTTTTTTTTTTTTTTTTTTTTAAATAGGGTAAATTATTATAATATTTTAAATGCATACAAAATTATTATTTTTGCCACGTGGTACAAATTTGGCAGCCACGTCATCACTTAACGGTTTACTTAACGAATTTTCTAATAGATGTATGAAATTGAAATAAAATGATAAGTAAATGTATGAAATTGAAATGTTTTAAAGATGTTGTAAGGAATTGAAATCGACCTCAAACATAAAGGGGTAAAATGTAATTTACCCTAGTTAATTCAATAAAGCTATAAACCAACTTATCAAATCGTTCTTTATCATAGTTAATCCAATATCATCATGAAATGCTTAAAATCAAAAGCCCAAGCTTAGGGTTTGAAAGGTGGTGACGGTGAAAGCAAATATTGAACTCCACATGCACTAAAGAAATAAAAAACAATCGGTCCAATCTTTGATTTTTTTTTTTTTATTTGACTGAGACTTTCGGTTTATAAGACCAAATTTGGAACTGATAATAGAATATCTGTGATGCAGATAATATTTTAATTATTATGCCAAGTAAATGCAATCAAACATTGGATTTTTTTATTTGACTGAGACTTTAGGTTTGTAAGACCAAATGCACAAAATATTTACTCCGGTGCCACCGTTGAGGTTATCAAACCAAAGGGGGGGGCTTGGGAGAGGTCGTGGGAGAGGAAGAAGAAGGAGAGTAAATATCACCTCTGCTACGAACGAGGCATCTTAGCAGTATAAAGATGTTGAAGTACACTTGAAGCCTAATGCAGCCACCACAATTGTCAAGGGTTTGGGGTTGCCTTGACAGTCCAAACTTTGATGGAGGTGATTCGCTTCCTTTAATCCCTCTATGATTTGTTTGTCAGAAACTAAACAGAACTCTCATAGAATGAACCAACTCAGATACAATTTGGTTACCAGAAAGGCTTTAATGCTATGCCTATTGGCTTGGCTAGAGGTCTGAACTTGTGGTGGAAGCATGACTTACAGGTGGAAATTGTGACTTGTTCCAAGTTCATCATCGATTCTGTAGTGTCTGCAGCATCTGATGGGTGGCGGCCTCACTGCTCCTTGTACGAGCTGCCCCACTACAACGACAAACAAATAATTTGGGAGGTACTTGGATGGTTGGTGGAGACCTAAATGAGCCTTGGATTGTTGGTGGACACCTAAATGATGAGCTAATATGACAACATGAAAAAGAAGGGGGAGGTACTTGGAACCAAATAAGCAAGATTTCTCAGAGATTTTGTTGATTCTAAATGCTTGATCGATGTTGGCTTCTACGGCCCCAAATTCACATGAGTTAGGAAGGAAGATGAATTGGTTGTCCTTCAAGAATGGCTGGATTGATTTTTGGTTAATGAAGCTTGGCTTGATCGTTGGCCTAACACACCGGTTACTAATGGAGTCAAAGTTGGGTCTGTTCATTGCCCAATCTTTTTACAAACTGTGGCTCTCATGAAAAAATCCTGAAAGATGTTTAAATTCGAATCATTTTGGGCGGATGACCCAGAATGTAAAGAGGTTGTCTTTGAGATGGAATGAGGGTAATGGTGGTGATGCCCTAAAAAATGGTCTTCTTCTTTAGGCCATTGCAGGAGGCGATTGACTGCCTGGGGAAAAGAAAAATTCTCAAAGAACGGAGAGGTGGCGACTAACTTACTTGGGGAGCCATACTTGATACAAAGCAACAATGTGATCAATGACACAAGAGAATTTGAAATCAATGCCCAACTTTCTGCTATTTGGTCTTGTGAGGAAAAGTTTTGGAAGCAACGATCACGGGCCCCGACGGTTTTCCAGGTCTTTTTTTATCACTGGTTTTGGGAAGTATTGAATGATACTGTTGTTAGGACATCAATGGACTTCTCAGAGGGTCGTATACTTTTGAAGAATATTAACAAGACCCATATTGCCTTAATTACAAAAGTGTCAAACCCCGGAAACACCACCCAATTCCGTCCCATAAGCCTTTGTAACAACTCCTATAAAATCACCTCTAAGATCCTAGCAATAGGTTGATAACCATCATTTTGGAGATCATTTCATACCACCTAAATGCATTTGTTCCAAACCGCCAAATCCAAGACAACCTTTTGATTTCTCATGAAGTCTTCCACCATCTCAAGATGAAAAAGAGAGGAGGAAAACCTGAATTGGCACTCAAGCTTGACATGTACAAGGCTTATAATCGGGTGGAGTGGGATTTTTTGGAGGAAACTATGAGGAGAATGGGTTTTGAGGAGTTTGGATTTTTCTAATCATGGGGTTGTTACAACCGTGTCTTCTTCGATGGTTATCAATCGGAGGCCTGGGAGTTTTTTTACCCCCATTAGAGGACTATGACAAGGAGCTCCTTTATCGCCCTATCTTTTCCTCTTAGTGAGTGAAGTGTTATCAAGAAAAGTTTATTATGCTACTAATCATCTCTCCTTGCAGGATAAAAATCTGTCGGAGCGGCCCTATTATTTCCCACTTGTTGTTTGCGGATGATGCATTGTTCTTTATTCGTGCAAGTGAAGGAAAATGTAGAATTTTGATGGAGATTTTTGACGAGTATTGTTGTACATCGAAGTCATTGATCTTCTTTAGCCCAAATACGCCTACTTATAGTATCTGTTATAGATTTTGGACGAGTATTGTTGTGCATCAAAGTCTCTGTTATAGATTCCTTCATCCTTCGACCCTAGGAAATATCTTGGTCTTCCATCCATTTGGGAGAGATCAAAGCGTGAGGCCCTGTGCCATGTAAAGGAGAGAATTTTGAGTCGCATTCAGAGTTAGAAGGCGAAATCACTGATTATGGAAGGGAGAGAAGTATTGCTAAAATATGTAGCTACGGCTGTGCCTTGCTATCCAATGTCTTGTTTCAAATTCCCAAAGTCAACCTGCAATGCTATTAATGGTACACTTAGCAACTTTTGGTGAGGCAAGAACGAATCAGGAAATAAGGTGCATTGGAAGGTTTGGAAACACCTATGTGATACAAAGGATAATGAGGGCATGGGTTTTCGTGATTTGGAAAACTTAAACATTGATATCCTAGCAAAGCAGTGTTGGCAGATGCTGGAAAACCCCAACCATTTTTGAGTTCATGTTCTAAAAGCTCGCTACTTTCCCCAAGGTGATCTTCTCACGACCACTCGTGGATCTCATCCCTCATGTGCTTGGTCTAGCTTACTGGAAGGTATGAATTTCATTAGGGATGGCTGTAAATGGCAGGTTGGAGATGGTTCTCGAATTCGTATTTTAAGTGATAATTGGTTTCGTCCTATCAACTCCTCTCGCTTAACTCCTACAAGGATTCACCCTGGACCAATTCCAACTATGGTCTCCTCCTTAATTGACACGGATTCTTGGTCTTGGAGACTTGATACTATATCTCACAGCATTTTTAATCATCACAAAGAAGTCATTTCCTCTATTCCTCTTCACCTTATTGCGAATGAAGACAGACTCATTTGGCCTTGGACTAGGAAAGGGGATTACTTAGTTAAAAGTGGACATCAGTGGGCCATTGAGAAATCTTTGCATAGGTTGTTTGCTCTTCCCCACTATTCCCACCAGATTGAGACTAGAGTATGGAAATTGATATGGAAGCATAAAAAGGTTCCCAACATCAACAACTTTCTATGGAGAGCCATGTCTAATTGTGTTCCTACAAAGTTGAATTTGTTCAGACGCCATATAAATCCTAATCATCTTTGCCCTTTTTGCATAGAGCCTGAAGAATACTCTTGAACGAAAAGCCATAGAAAGGGAAATCTGCAGCCACCCTAGTTTTTAGTAGCAGCAAGTCTTATAGCTGCTCCTTCCTGCAGTCTTTCTGCAAGCATCATACTGCCTACAGCAACATGTTGCTGCTCCTAGAAACTAGGGTTTTAGATGACTTTTTGATGTAAACCTCCTTAAATCAAGGAGTGCCTTGTAATCAACCAAAATCCATTTGTTTTGTCCTTAAATCAACGAGAATGTGGTGTGTCCCTTCTTCCTTGTGTTTTGTTTGTTGCTTTATATTATGCTCTTGCTGAAAACACAAATCATTATTTGGAAATATATCAAAAACACATTTTACCTCATGGTATCAGAGTAGTGTCCTTCTTAGGTCTGACTCTACAACCTTTGCCGTGATTTTTCATTCTTCTCAGCCAACATTATGGCAGAAGAAAATTCAGTCAATGAAGAATCTAAGAGCTATCTTGCCTCACCGGCTACAAATTTCTCTGAGGTTGATATCAACCCAAATCAAAGACTCAGTTCAGTTTTGTTGAATGAGTTTAATTATCTTCCTTGGTCAAGGGCAGTTACTTTGGCTCTTGGTGGAAGGGCCAAGCTCGGCTTCATCAATGGAGTCATTCAAGCACAAGAAATTTTGGCTCCAAATTATGATGTATGGCTGTGCAAAGATCAGTTAGTTATGTCATGGTTGCTAAATTCTATGGAGAGGAAAATTGCTGAAATTTTCAGCTATTCTAATTCCTCATAACATCTATAGGACCAAGTGAAGGAAATGTATGGCAATCAAAACAACTCGGCCCGTGTCTTTCAACTCAAGAGAGACGTCGCAGCTCTTCAACAAGAAAACAAGTCCTTCGTGCAACACCTTGGCAACCTTACCATTATGTGGAATGAGCTAGATGTCTATAAACCTTATACCACAGATGCAACCGTGTTGTTAAAAGGAGCCGAGGAGGACAAAAAATTTCAACTACTAGCAAGCTTGAGCTCGGAGTATGAAAAACTTGAGAAGTCACATTTTGATGACTTTAGAGGTTCCATCTTTCTCGAGCGTGTGTGCCACCATTCAACGTGAAGAGGTCAGAAAACAGGTCATGGGATTGGACACCAAAGTTGTCGTGCGAGAATCTCAAGCGTATGCCTTGAATTACCAGTCACCTGAGGTGAAGGTTTACAAAGGTAAGCACCCCGACTTGAAGTATGATCATTGTCTTGGAATTGGCTATCGCAGGATTGGTCATACCAAGGATCGATGATGGATACTTCATCCTGAGCTAAAACCAAAGTTCAACAAGGACATCAATGGACCATACAAGGTTGCTACTAGTTCACCATACAAAGTCAGTCACATGGCAAACCTCGTAGAGTCTACTTCAAATCATGTCGCTACTAATGGGTTGTTGGATTTTACTTCAAGTTCTGTTACTCTAATAAATGAATTTGCTTCATTTCTTCAATACAAGAAAGGGAATGGAAAGGTTGAAGAGGCAGTGATGACTAAATCTGAGAAGCATTTTGTGATGCTTGGCAAGTTTGCGAGTTTTTTAGCAAAGGCTGAAGGTGTATTACACGAAGTTGTCCTAGGTATTTTTCATGCTTTTTCTACCACTCTAAATAATAGTTGTGTGCATGATTGTTGGATCATTGATTCGGGTGCCACTGATCACATGACAAACCAAAGAACAAACTTGCATGAATTTCAAAATATGTCATCTCAAGTGTCTGTTGCTAACGTATGTTGCTAACGGAAAAGGAGTCTCTGTTATGGGTAAAGGAAAAATTAGGTTACTTTGGAACCAAGTTGAGTCCATTGCCCTATATGTCCCTGACTTCCCTTTTCAACTTATTTCCATTGGAAAAATTACCAAAACTTTAAACTGTCTTGCAATTTTCTCACCAAAAAATGTGTTTTTTCAAGACCTAGTCACCAAGAAGATAATTGGTGAAGGTTTCTTTCTCAATGGTCTCTACTATTTGCCAAGAAATGGCTCATTGTCCAAAGGCCTCCAAGTTAGTGCAGTTTCAAGTTCAAAACAGCCCTAAGATCCACATTTATGGTACCAACATCTAGCACATCTGTCCACACCTATTTTCTCTAAGTTATTTCCTACTATGTGTCAAACCCTTATCAAGTGTGACACTTGTAATTTCTCCAAATTCACTAGACTACCTTTTAATTCTTCCTTGTCTAGAGCTAGTAAGCCTTTTGAATTGTACACTCAGATGTTTGGGGTCCAATTAATGAATCATTTGATGGTTACAAATATTTTGTGACATTTGTTGATGATTTCACAAGAATCACTTCGTTATATCTCTTGAAATTCAAAAGTGAAGTGTTTACTATGTTCAAAGACTTTCACAACCTTGTTACTACTCATTTTGAGTCCAACCTTCAAACATTAAGGTCAGATAATGGCACCGAATACATGTTTAACAACATGAAACAATATTTGAGCATGCATGGCATATTTCATCAAACAAGTTGTGTTGGGACAACCCAAAAAATGGGGTGGCCGAGAGGAAAAATAGAGACCTCCTAGAGAAGACACGTTCTCTGATGCTTCACATGAACATTCCTAAGAAGTTTTGGTCAAAAGGCATGCTCACTGCCACATATTTGATAAACAGGCTTCCAAGTCAAATTTTGGGGTTTAAATCACCCTATGAAGTTCTTAAAAATAAGCCCATAGACTTGTCACATTTAAAAGTGTTTGGATGTACATGTTTTGTGCATGTTCAAGCATCTCGTCGTGATAAGTTAGATCCCCGATCTATTAAGTGTGTATTTTTGGGCTATTCTTCAAATTAGAAAGGGTATAAATACTTTAATCTTGTTACTAACAAAATTTTGGTGTCTCAAGATGTAAAATTTGAGGAGTCCATTCCTTATTTTCACAAAGGAACCGCAGATTCAAGTAAGGGGGAGACTTGGGAGATTTGATTCCGTTGCTTAATCTTGGTGGGGATATTAACTTGGACTATCTTCAAGATGATGTCGCTCATGCTCCTACTTCTGATGCCACTCATTCTCCTAATTCTCAAAGTCCCTGCCATGTGCCACGGTCCCATCACGAGGCCATAACAACATCTCCTAGCCATCAAGAGGTTAGCCTACTTCCAGTTAGAAGAAATCCTCCAAGAGCACGCCAACCTCCACCTAAACTGCTGGATTATGTTACCTATGTAGCACGGCATCCAATCACTCTTGCATATCATCACTATTCACCTTCCCATGCAACTTTTCTCAATGTTATCTCAAACCACCATGAACCCAGTACATTTCAAGAAGTCAACCTTCATAACAAATGGAGACAAGCTATGGATGAGGAATTGTGAGCCCTTAACGACAACCACACTTGGAGTATTGTCCATCTCCCTTGTGGCAAAAAAGTTGTGGGCAGTAGGTGGGTCTACAAGCTTAAATTCCATTCTGATGGCTTTATTGAACGTTATAAAGTACGATTGGTGGCTAGGGGCTTTACTCAAACGTATAGGGTGGACTACAAGGAGACTTTTGCGCCTATGGCCAAGATGAATACAGTTCGGGTTCTTCTTTCTGTGGCAGTCAACCAAGGTTGGCACTTATTCCAAATGGACGTGAAAAATGCGTTCTTGCAAGGGGAACTTGAAGAAGAAGTATATATGCAACTACCTCCTAGACATCCTCAAGCCTCCCAAAATGGTCTTGTTTGTAAACTTCATAAAGCCATTTATGGGCTAAAACAATCTCCTTGACCATGGTACGCTTAGTTAAGCTTGGTTTTGGAAGATGTAGGATTCTCCAGAAGTAATGTAAATTCATCCTTGTCTATTCGCATAGGTTCATTGGGTAAATTGGTGGTGTTGATTTACATTGATGATCTTATCATAATTGGCGACAATATGGACAAGATTGTGTCCCTCAAACGGTCTCTTCATCAGAAGTTTGCTATCAAAGATCTTAGTAAGCTAAACTACTTTCTTGGCATTGAGATGACAACTTCCCATAATGGACTATTTTTTAACCAAAGAAAGTACGTGTGGGATCATTTTCAAGAGGTCGGTATGCTTGATTGTAAACCAATCACTACTCCCTTGGATTGTAAGCTCAAGTTGGACATAGCTAGCGCACTTCTCACTCGCGTAAGTTACTATCAACGATTAGTTGGTAAACTCATTTGTCTTACTATTACCCGGCCCGATATTACTTATGTTGTGAGTCTTCTTAGCCAATTTATGTATGCTCCCACCGTTACACATCTTCATGTTGTTAAGAGGATAGTACGGTATCTCAAAGGGTCCGTTGGGCGTGGTATTTGATAGGTATTTTTACCACTTGCAAAAGTAGGGATAAAAATACTTAAAATACTTGCAAGAGAACAAGGTAGTTGTAGTATAAATGGCTCAAGCAAGGTCGTTTTCCGCAGGGATTGAATGAATAATTTATGTTAAAATCAAATTTTAATTAATTATTGGAAAACAAAGTTTAAAAAAAAAACAAGTGATTTTATGATCTAAAATATTAAAAATGAATTTAATTAAAAACAATTAAATAAATTAGCTGTAAATAAAACAAAAGAAAATAGTTTTGAAAATAAATTTGAGCACTAGGGTTTCGTCATCACCTAAACAATCCTACATAATTCTTCCAATTACTTATGAATTACACAAGCATATTTTGAAGGTTAGGCTTTCCTAAAATATGCCCTACTTGGAACCTCCAACATAGAACATATATCTAATATGCAACCCGCCAGTGGCGTTTAGATCGAATGTGAACATGCAAGACTCATTAAGTTTTGTGAAAACATTTTGAAAAACCATACAACCCTTAAGACGTGTCTGAAGGATTATTTTGTGAAAACATGTTCATTTAAGCAACAACAATAAGCATGCAATTAACAATTAAAGGCGGAATCATGCTAGCATGCACTTAAAACAAAACATTAATCAAGAAATTCAAAGCCTAGTAGATTGGTGAACCAAGATTCAACTCAAATCAAAGTGAGTTGAGAAATATATACCTTTGTAGATTCCTCTTTGCATAAGCAAAGGCTAATCACCCAAAGAGAGGGCCTTCATTCCTTGCATCTAAAATCTATGGTTTTGGATGGAAGAATAGGTTTCTCCAAGTTCCCAAAATTGAGAACCTCTAAGTATCTTCACCAAGGTTAGGTTGGAGAAGAAATGAGTGACCTTGGAGTAGTGGGATTGCTAGATACACCCCCCAAGGAGGCCGGCCTCTTTAGAGAGAAAAAGAGAGACATGTTCTCTCCAATTTTCTCCAAAAGAAACCCTAAATGAATTTTGGCTATAAAGTCATATTTATACCTTTATTCATTTGAGTGGCAAACTTGTAAATAAGTCCAAGTTGACTACCCTCCTCTAAATGGCCGGCCATAGGGTTTTGTTTGGGCTTTTGGGCCATTGTGAATTAAGTTGTCATACAACTTAAGTCAATGGACTTGACGTTCGAAGCCCATTGGGCCTTGAGGCCCAAAACTTTCCCGAGGTCTTTAACGAACTTATTTGTTTGATTAATTAACATATTAATTAATCCTTGCCATAAATAATTAAACCATTTAATTATTCTTACTCATCTCCATTGTTTCTTCAATCTCCACCTTACACGGTGTACGATCCATTAGGTTCCTTTTAGCGAGGCAGTGGGCGATTAAAACCATTTCACATCGATTGTGAATTGAAACTTACTTTCAATTCTCCCTTTAGTGATTATACACGTTTAGGGCTTCCACAAACCATGAGTGACACCTAGCAGCATATCATGGTTACCCAAGCTAATCAGAAGAGGTAGAGAACCTATTCAGTTTAGGATTACAAATGCAATACGGTCTTTCTCTAATACAATACTCTTGACCACATTGTTTGGTTTGATAGTTTAGTTTATTCATGTCTACTATCCAATGTGATTCGTGTGCTTATATGATTACCTTGAATGTGATTTGGAACGACTTCCTAAATCTCATTCATACTCTGGCCAGAGATTCTTAATCATATCATAGAGTATTCTCCCTCAAACAGTTTGAAGGTTAGAGATCCCTTGTTGCGCATTCACTTGCCTTCATGGCTAAGTGGCTTAACCCCAACGATGCCGTGGACACCCACG
>VIEB01000006.1:1744107-1842047 GCA_006547085.1 Malus baccata | reverse complement strand
TTTAGGATGTGTCTATGAAAGAATGGTCTCATGAATCTACTTCTTTAGATTGCATTCTCCCAATCACATATTCCTTGGACTTTATCGTTTAAGCATATAACATTTATATGAGACGGCTCAAACAATAAGCTTTGCCCTTTATAGTTAAACTAGATTAGTTTAACATGTGAAATGTCCGTAAAGTATCATCATATGATTGGCTTTAGGGCACATTTCCAACAATCTCCCACTTGCACTAGAGCCAATCAGCTTTGTTATCAGTGATGATACCTCTTTTGTAGTCATTTCAAAAATGGCCGAGTAGTAGGCCTAGGCAATGGATGTCTATATGTTATCCATAGAAGCAACCTTGAGAATATCGACGTCACCATTATACATGATTCTCAATCATGTGGTTCAGTCTCTCATATGAGTTTGGATCTTGATGAGACCTTGATTCCCTGGCTTGAGCTATCACCCCATTAGTGTCATAGTGTCAGTACACTAGATACACTTTCTGGTTGGAACCGAATAGAGAGTTCATGAAGGAAGTTTCTCGTCCAAACAACAGTTTTGGAAGCTTCTATATGGCAATATATTTTGCATTCATAATGGAACACACTAAAGTCATTACTTTAATGTTTCCATCAAAATATCTCTTTAGTCATAATAAAGAGATATCTGTTAATCTCTTCATTCATAATGAAGAAACATCCAATGATGGATTAGATTCATAATCTAATACATTTACGCTTCTATTACGTTACTCTAATTCTTCCTCATTCTTTGAGGAATCTATCTTTTAGTATTTCTTAAATACTTAAAGATTCACTTGACAGTTGCCGTGGTTCTGATCCTGGGCTTGTACTGATATCGTCTTGTACCTATCTAGGTACAACTCATATCAACGTTTTTCATACAATATGAAATACATAAATCACCTTTCTGCGTATGCATAAAGGATTCTATTTATGCATTATTTCATTGGGAGTCAAAGGGCACGTTCCCTTTGAGAAGAGCTACCTCCTAGTCTCACTAGAGTTGTTCTTCTAATTGAAGTTTATCATCATATGAGAAACCTCCTAGCATCCTTTTTCTATAATTAGGGATTGATATAATCCAATTATATCCTAAAATCTATCAATATAGATTTCCTTCCCATGTATATAGATTATGTCTCCCATATATATTCTATCTTTATAGAATGTTTAAAGTCATAACTTTAACGAAGAAGTATTCCTTTTATTTCCAAAATTAATATATCATATATATATATATATATATATATTCATATATATCATATATACATTTATATATATATATACAAATTTAGGAATATGATTAACTCCCACTAATCTTTTGTAAACCTAGTAAACAAAAGATTCATTTACATCTTTATGAGAAATCAAACGATTTGATCCTTTTCTCATAAGATGCTTATAGCTCCCACTAGCTTGCTAAGATTCATGATGGATGGATCTCTACAACTTACATATCTTGTGATTTATAGATCTAGACATATATTATCAAGACTATCTTAATAATGGTTTCGGAAACCCATATTATGTCTAAATATTGAATCACCATTTAGTTGTAGTTAGCAATCTTTGAATTAATTGAAACTAAGACTACGTCAAAATTGGTTCCTTCAAAGTCAACCAATCTCTTTGATTGTAGTCACCTTAAGCTACCAATTAGCTTATGAAGGTTTCATTATTTCGGGTCAAATGGTACTTTACCATTCCCTTGAGTATATATCATATATACACTTAATGTAGTCATAAGGATTTACATTCTTATTTCTTTCGAATTAAGAGGTGTAACTCTATGACATAGTCATAAAGTTCAAACCATTCAACTGAGACGGTTTATAAATCCTTCTTGACTACTTTGGAGCTTGTGGTATATGAACTAGGTTGTTATATTTGTTGGTCATCATCTTGTCTCTCAAAGAACCCATTCTTTGAGTCCTATTCCTAGTTCATTTGCTATAAGGCAAATCATATTGTAGGATTACAATGAACTACTCAACAAACAACATTTGTTGGTTGCTTTATAGAAGTGATATCCAAATGTTAATTTAAGGATATCCACAAAATAATTCTCAAACAAATATTGCTTATTAGCACACAACCCCAAATCTTAACATGATTAAGATTTGTCTTTCTTTCCAACTACATCCTATGGAGTTATGAAAATTTTGGAAGATTTTCTAATTGACAATCATATTGTTTTAGAAGTATATATCCTATATATGGGTAATTGATAACAACCAACGAACTAAATCTTATTCAAGTTCGTTCTTCTCCTAATGGAGAAATCCATTATCATATGATGCTTCTTTCCTTGATATCTTTCAAGGAAACTATTCTAAAGTGTTACCTTTCCTTGGATCAAATCTAAGGAGGTAAATACTTTAAACGTCTTACTCATCAACTTACATTTCTTGAATTCTTTGAAACCTTTTGCAAAGTATTCGAACTTGTGTTTATTCAAAATAAACTATAGTCCAACCGAGAGTGATCTTCGGTGAATGTCATATAACATGAGTAGTATTATGTTGTGGACAAGTGACACTACCCTCTAAGTGAATTAACCTCAACAACTTTGTGATTCTTTCTTCTTTCCAAAAGAATAAAGATTCAAACATTTTGCCTCTATACAATTTTAACAAGAAGGTATTGGATCCGGATCTAACGATCCAAGGCATCCATCTATGACCAACTCGTAATTTATGTTTTTAGATGTATCACAACTTAGTTGGGATTAGTCACTACCTTGCAACCTTTTGGGTTTTAAGCATCATTATATTCTAAACAGTTAACATTACCATATCATCTCTCCTGTAGAGCAAATTAATTAGACTACAATAATCTAATCATTCATTAATAAAGAACAATGTTTTGTCAAACAAAACATTTATCCATTTCACATAGTGACGGAATTTAGTTCCTTAAAATTGGAATATAAAGACAATCTATGTTTTTCCAATTTCTTTGGTAGTTCATATGAGGAAGTAAGTACCATCTACTTTCGCAGAGATCTTTATTTGATTCACTTTCCGAATTTGAAGTACTTTCTCTTCTCTCATATATCTTCTACTTCTTATTAGTGAGTGTTTTATCACTTGAACACTCAATGATTCAAAATCATCATAAGTCCATGTTGATGGACTATTTTTGTCAACCAACCATTATGTTCTTAAACATAATTTACAAACTTTCAAGAGTTGTTTAAGGCAACTCTCATTTCTTCATACAACAATTTGTAAGTGAAGAATCATGGCACTTTAAGTGTCCAGGCCTTTGTGTTTTCTTCTTAAGTTCTTTGTTCATTTAACAAAGAAACAAGCACTAAGTGTTTTCATTGACTAAGGGTTGTTCAAAACAACTCATTATTTCTTCATACAATGATTTGTAAGTGAAGAACTAATAACACTAAAAGTGTCCTTTTCTTTATGCTAATCTTCGTAAGTTCCTTTGTTCATTTAACAAAGGATTAAGCATTGGTTGTTTGTGTTGTCCTCTTCATGATAGACTTATCTAACATGTTCTTCCAATGATACATTACCAATAGGAAGATTTTGAGGATGAGACTACTTAGGTACATATACAATCCATTTAAGACAATCTTTTGGGATTGTGGTACCAAGTCCGGAAACTAAAGCATTCGGTTTTTCTTTGTCAGGTGTTGGATAGCGTTTGCAAATATATTGGTAAACTAATACATAACGAATATAAATTGATTGATTTTAAGCCATTTGATTCGGGTCTTTAAATCAAATAGCACCACCCACTATTTTTTTGGCAAATTCCATATCCCTCATTGGAATCCGAGAGTTTTGGAGGAAACTCTTAGTAGGTTATGGGAGACTCACTACTACCAAGCCCACCTCACAATGATATGATGTTGGCTAGCATTAATAATAATGAGAGAGTACGCTTACTCATTTGCAACTAATGCAAGTACCCATCTTATTTGGCCTCTAGAGAATGTCACCTCACAATGATATGATGTCGGCTCCATTGCACTTAGTTAAGTCATTCCCACCATGCTTAGTTTGTTAAGGGGTTCAAGAATAGCCTCACGATGATACGATGTCGGCCATCCTCGTTGCCTACACTCACCTCATCAAGTATGTATATAGACTCCTCCTGAGTATAAGCATGCACTTTGAACTTCCCCATGATAGGGTGAAGGCGGCGTACAAGTCATAAACGATTGGAGCTACCACGGTGGAAGGCTACGAAAGAGTGTTCAAAGCACTCTCACGCTTATCAACTTAATAATGGTTTGGTTTGAGGGTTTTAGGTCTCATCACATATAAACATACATTTTAATCTCTATTAAAACAATTTTGGTCCTATTACAACTATTGGTCCATTTGATTGAATTTAGTTGTATATAATACTCCCACTATGCTTATAAAACGGTTTTTAAAGCAAGAGTATATGATACTACTAACATAAGGTTTGCATTCATTGCTGGACTATATAGTTGCCTTAGGGCCTTAGGATGACTATGAACCTTTGTTTAGATTCAACACGAGCCTAGTGTTGAATCTCGGACTAGGGATGGTGATTGATTTTAGTTACGCGTTTAATCACATTAAGGCGTGTTGTCTTAGGGGCGTTGGACCCAACTACTTCATTTTCATGCATATCAAATAAAGCAAGAAAGAAGTACTTCAAAGTAAAGGTGAGCTTATGCTCATTACAACATTTGCATAAAACAAATTACTTTAAAGTAAAGAAGAGCTTAAGCTCTTTTACAACATTTGATCAAATCAAATTACAACCAAAATCTAATCTACACATTCCCATGGTTCAAACAAATTTGAAACGGCCTATCACATAGCTCAATTATCGTAGGCTTAGGTTCATAATCACCCTTTAATTAATTAACACTTTAACTAATTAAATTGAATGCAACATTTTCATTTGGTTTTTGTATCCATAAAATTGATTTAAATGGAGCTAAACAAAATGAAAATCCAATTCTCATTTAAAGAGACAAAACAATTTTGTTCTCTACTTAATTTGGGCCATCTTGCAATAACCACAACATTTGGGCTATATTGCGAAAACATAAACTTGTGGGGTCACTTTGTAAAAACACAAAAGTCCACTACTTCATGTAAATACAACTAGAACCCAAAATTTAAACAATGCAAAAACTTCATTAAAGGAGCAAAACAATTTGTCCTTTAGCGTTTTTGGACCTAAACGTAAAAACGTAAACTTTTGGGCCAAAGTGCAAATACACAAAAGTATCAAAACTTTATGTAATTGCATAAAAGCCCCAAAAGTACTCCCACTTGAGGGAGGGCCGGTTTTGGAAGAGAAAAGGGGTGATGTGTGTGTTGATTTGTGAGTTTTGACATAAAGCATGCAAGTGGTGCAAGTGGTGTGTGTGAAAGGAAATTAATCCTTACACACCCACCAATATTTCTTACACCTCTTACACCATTTCCATCACCTTTCAAATAAATATCTAATGCATTAAATCATTTGAAAAACATAAAACATAAACTTTATGAAATAAATCAAAACTTTGAATCAAAACACAAAACTTTATGTTCTTGGCAAAAATGTCAAGAACAATGAAGAACACTCATGGAAAAACTCAAAATTTTCCATGAACATTTTTCATCCAAAACCATTCAAACTTTAGGGAAATAACATACAACCAAACTAGGGTAAATAGGGGTTCCAAAAGTCACCTTAAAACATTTTTAACAAGTCAAACAAGAACCCAAAAATCCACCCTTTGGATTTGGCCGAAAATCCCCAAAGTCATGGCACCAAATTTTAGCTTCAATATTCATGCTCATATGAACTACATCTACAACATTTGAGATGGCAAATTTTCTAACAAAATTTACATTCAAAAAACAAGAATAAAGCTTGTAACATATTACAACTTTTAAATCACAAACTATGAACTACAAAACCCAAAAGGATTCACCAACTACTAGACCTAGGCTTTGATACCACTTGAAGGATTATTTTGTGAAAACATGTTCATTTAAGCAACATCAATAAGCATGCAATTAACAATTAAAGGCGGAATCATGCTAGCATGCACTTAAAACAAAACATTAACCAAGAAATTCAAAGCCTAGTAGATTGGTGAACCAAGATTCAACTCAAATCAAAGTGAGTTGAGAAATATATACCTTTGTAGATTCCTCTTTGCATAAGCAAAGGCTAATCACCCAAAGAGAGGGCCTTCATTCCTTGCATCTAAAATCTATGGATTTGGATGGAAGAATAGGTTTCTCCAAGTTCCCAAAATTGAGAACCTCTAAGTATCTTCACCAAGGTTAGATTGGAGAAGAAATGAGTGACCTTGGAGTAGTGGGATTGCTAGATGCACCCCCCAAGGAGGCCGGCCTCTTTAGAGAGAAAAGGAGAGACATGTTCTCACCAATTTTCTCTAAAAGAAACCCTAAATGAATTTTGGCTATAAAGTCATATTTATACCTTTATTCATTTGAGTGGCAAACTTGTAAATAAGTCCAAGTTGACTACCCTCCTATAAATGGCCGGCCATAGGGTTTTGTTTGGGCTTTTGGGCCATTGTGAATTAAGTTGTCATACAACTTAAGTCAATGGACTTGACGTTCGAAGCCCATTGGGCCTTGAGGCCCAAAACTTTCCCGAGGTCTTTAACGAACTTATTTGTTTGATTAATTAACATATTAATTAATCCTTGCCATAAATAATTAAACCATTTAATTATTCTTACTCATCTTCATTGTTTCTTCAACCTCCACCTTACACGGTGTACGATCCATTAGGTTCCTTTTAGCGAGGCAGTGGGCGATTCAAACTCTTTCAAATCGATTGTGAATTGAAACTTACTTTCAATTCTTTCAATTCTCCCTTTAGTGATTATACACGTTTAGGGCTTCCACAAACCATGAGTGACACCTAGCAGCATATCATGGTTACCCAAGCTAATCAGAAGAGGTAGAGAACCTATTCAGTTTAGGATTACAAATGCAATACGGTGTTTCTCTAATACAATACTCTTGACCACATTGTTTGGTTTGATAGTTTAGTTTATTCATGTCTACTATCCAATGTGATTCGTGTGCTTATATGATTACCTTGAATGTGATTTGGAATGCATTCCCAAATCTCATTCATACTCTGGCCAGAGGTTCTAAATCATATCATAGAGTATTCTCCCTCAAACAGTTTGAAGGTTAGAGATCCCTTGTTGCGCATTCACTTGCCTCCGTGGCTAAGTGGCTTAATCCCAACGATGCCTTGGACACCCCGATGGGGTGACTTTGACATAATCAAAGATCAATGACTTAACCACAAGACAGTTGTGATGCCTCAGGTCAAAGGACTACTTTGCATTATCCCAACCATGAGTTCTCATGTGACATGAGTATGAGAACTCCTCGTTGATCGTGTTCAGTGGACTCATTCGCTATTGAGCACCTACATGCTTGTCTTGATGTCACACACACCAATGACTCGAGACTAGTCACTCTCCCTAAGAGAAGACATAACACGTACTGATCTTAACGGACTGTCAATACCCAATTGGCAATCCTATGATCAGGAACGTTTAGGATGTGTCTACAAAAGAATGGTCTCATGAATCTACTTCTTTAGATTGCATTCTCCCAATCACATATTCCTTGGACTTTATTGTTTAAGCATATAACATTTATATGAGACGGCTCAAACAATAAGCTTTGCCCTTTATAGTTAAACTAGATTAGTTTAACATGTGAAATGTCCGTAAAGTATCATCATATGATTGGTTTTAGGGCACATTTCCAACAGTGTCATCCATCCTAAGAAGTTACACATATTAATCACAAGAAGCCAGCGTGAATTTCAAGGACAACCCTCCGCCAAAATTGCATCAAATTACTTTTCTAAATATCCTAATGGTTACCAATCATCAAGACAATTGATAGTTTAAAGCACAGTGATTAATAATTCAAAGCTATAATTCAAAACTTGCATGCATAATATCATAAGCAAATTGAAAAGAAACTACATATTCTTGCTAAGGTTCGTGGCCTCGTCCTAGCAAACAAAACTAGTTACGAATAATCATAAAACAAAATATTATTAAAAACATGGATAGAAAACACCTTGAAAATAAACTTGAATCCAAAAGCTCTCTAAAGTGTGCGTGCATTTTCTCCCCCCTCTTTTTCTCTCCCTAATGGCTAAATATCTTATTTATACTAATACAAAATAAAACCCTAAAAGGTTTTAGAATAAAACTAGGAAACATAATATAATAATAAAACAGAAAATAAAAGGTTTCCTATTTGAACTGAAATTCGAAATTCTCAGAAAATCACACTTTTGACTGATCAAATCAACTCGGATTTGGTCCTAAAAGATCTCTTTCTAAAGCTTGGGATGTCCCTAACAAATCTTCAGAAGGAATTATCCTCCAAATATGCCATCTTCACCTCATAAATGCCCAAAACATCCAGAAACATCAATTTGGGAAAGGTGCAAGCTGGGTCTTTATTTCATCGCCACGGTCAAAAGGCGTAGTAGAAAACTTTGGAATTTTGACACAATCATCTTGAAAGGCACATGAACATCCTCCAATTGGAATCACTCTAAAATTCATCTGTTTGATCACTTTTTGCTCCAGAGGAAGTCGAATGTCCTACATTGAAAATATAATCCAAAGTATCAAAATTCTACCAAAATAACCAATAAATTAATACTAAGATTAGGGTAAAGTATAATTTTGTTGTTCCCCAAAATGTTTATGAAATTATCAATTTAGTCCATATTCCTTTACCCAATTGAGCTACCACGTGACAGTACCCTATCAACCCTCATGTTCTCTCTCTCTCCTACCCCGTAACCCCCTTCTTTCTACTCTCTCTTTACAATCACTCTCATCTCTCTCTTTCTCATCCTCCCGTGAACCCACACCCACACTCACGCACACGCACATACCCATCACCAACCTCGTACCTCCAACACCTTCATCATCATCATCACCCTATAGTCTATTTCTCTCTCTTTTGTTGCTGTGAGGCATGGAGGAACCTAGAAAATACTCCGGTGAATTTCTCACCTTTCCGATGACTGGTAAGCCTTGGTTCCCTTGAAATTCCTTCGTCTTTGTTCCTTTTTACCAAATTCTAACCTTTATTCAATGATCTTACTGGCAGCACACCGCGATTACGAGACGATCTGTGAGACGATTGATATTTTGATTTCCGCGATGTTTTTCCTGTGCTATGTCTTTTGAAATATTTTTGGCATGCTAGGGTTTTTAGTAAAACTATCACTTATTATGCTAGTACTTTTCTTTATATAAACTGTGAGGATTAGTATCTTGATAACTGTTTTATTATTATTTTATATATGAACTTGGTCCACTCACTTTTGTTTTGCGCCTCCATTCAGAACTTAGAATTGAGGCATACAATCCTGGCATCTAGGCACTTCAGCATCGGCATCTTCGAGTCCTCTGGGTGTAAGACCCATTCTTTTATTCATTCAATTTTACATTAATTCTTTTAGTATTCTAGATTAGATGTGTGCTCTGACTTTTTTTTTCAAGTTTCTGACTTTTTTTTTTCTTTTCAGGATTTGTGTAATTGAAATAAAAGCAAGAAACTTAGATAAAAGAAAATAAAAAGAAAAGAGTTAAAAAGTTGGGTTGCCTACCAATTAACGCTTTAGTTAACGTCTACAACTAGACGGATTGGAATGAAATTGGTGATCACGTGATTTGTTCTTTTTTAGTAAACCACTCTTTGACAGCATCAAGGGTAACAGCAGGTACTGAGTGACTAGATGGTGAACAATTGTGCATTTGAATTCACTGGTTGACGCCTTGATGTCCACCCCTTCGTGTGAATGAATTTTTGTAAGCAAATAAGGTTCCTTCCAGCGATGTTTTGGTCTCCGTTGAATTGACTTTAATCTTGTATTTAATACCCATAATTTTTGCATTGGCAGAATTTGTCTATAAGGAATTTGGCTACCACAAAACATCTTCTTTTCCTTGTATGTCTTAGCCTTCTTGATGAACCTGTCCTCAATTTCTGCAATTATGATTGGCTTTGCTGGTTCACTATCTGTTACAATAGCAAAAATTATTTTATCTTGAGTTGTTTGCCCTGTATCTAAATCTGGCATATGTGTCAAGTGTTGGTCGTGTGTTGGATCAGCTTCTAAATTTATATGAATAACCCATTTGAACATGTCGGTTCCCATGCATTCATGCAGTTTTGTTGGTTGCCTTGCAGCCTCGGGATATTAGTTTGGCGGCGATATTGACAAAACACCGTGATGACTGACAACCCCAAGCATTGGCGAGAAGTGACCAACCTAGCTATTAGGCCATCTTGCTAGAAACAGTAAGAAAGTTAAACCAAGGGGTGATGGCATCATAATACCCCATTAGTCATATGACCAAAAATTAACCACTATGCCAAACCACATGCCCAAATGAGATAAAAAAAATGTGGCTCAAACACAATAACACTACATATATTCTGATACCGTACGATTTGATGCTACAGACCAAGAAGTTGGCGACTTGCAAGTTCAAAACGGACAAAGAAAACAAAATGCGGCTTTAAATCGGTTGGCTCTCTACCAAATAAAAGAATTCCCGAGAGGGTGTTTTTTCTTTTTTTCTTTTTTATTTTTTTATGAGTACATCGATATTTTTACTAAGTGGAGGGAGAGTTCGGCTAAACCACACAATGGACAGCCTAATTTGGTATCGAATTCGTCATCCACGAGATTTAAGCCTAAAATCTTTCACTTCCAAATAAAGAGGAATATCACCCCGTATTACTGAGTGGCTCTTGAGAGAGGTTAAAGTTTGACAATTATTTATTTGATTTATCTTAATTTTCTGCTGACCTAAAGTTTTTGCACCTTTATATACTCATCCTATCTAATACTTATTGTCAGTACAGAATTAACTAACAAAAATTACAGACTAGGGATTAAGAGATGGCTTCAAAAAGAATTGCGTCACTTGCTGTCTTCCTCTCACTCAATCTCCTCTCCGCCCTCGTCGAAGCCAGCCCAAACCCTAACAAAACTGCCTGCCCAAGGGTTGCCCTAAAATTAGGCGTTTGCGCCAACGTCTTGAGTGGGTTGGTGAACGTCAACGTTGGTCAGGTTCCACTAAGACCTTGCTGCTCTCTACTCTTTGGCCTCGTTGACCTCGAGGCTGCTGTGTGCCTTTGCACGGCCATCAAAGCCAACATTTTGGGCATCAACATCAACATTCCGATTGCTGTCAGCTTGCTTCTTAGTGCTTGTGGAGAAAATATTCCAAAAGGGTTCCAGTGTCCCTAAAATTAACAAACGCACAAGTAATCAAATATCATTTTGTGATAATGATATCATGGTTTTTTTCATCTTTTTTCTTGTTGATCATACATTTTCATAATTATTGTGTGTATTGTGAGGGTGAAAGTGACAACTTTGCTCCCCTTTTTATGCGGCTGCCTTATTTGTGGGGATGATTAATTGGTCGATAAGTACAGGACGTTTACTAATAAAATTAAGCTCAGTCTACGATGACCTTTAGTAAAACAAGGTATTGGAAACATTTAATTGGAATGTTGATAGTGTAATGTAGTTACGTTCAATAATAACAACTTATTTAACATTGTAATAGCACATTTACAATAGCCTTGTTATAGTAATAACATGGCCAGTTATTAATTATAAAATTATCATTATTATGTAGCTTTTGAGTGCAAACTTGAACTATTATATTGTAATGGGTCACCTTCATTGTACTACTTTGAAGATTCCACATAATCGCACTTTATTACACTTTCATACCTAAGTTTCAATTTCTGCCATTATTATAATTCCGTTAGTCTTTCTGCAAGTGCTCCGGTATGAAAGCCATGTCATACCTAAATCTTACCTCTCTTGTGATTGAGGCATTGAATGTTGATGTCATGTTGTAACATCTTTATACGTGAAGGTCGTGACGACAAACGAAATTACGATGATATATAATTTCATGATGTCCACTAATAATAAGCTTTGGCTATACTGTACTAAGATGTCCAACATGTAATCGAACCAAAAAAAAAAAAAAAAAACCATTGTAGACATCGAAATTTCGGTAAATAAATGTTGACCGATAAATCAAAGTTTCAACGCTCATGTATTACATAAATTTTACACGTAGCGTGTGTCTAAACAAAAAACTCGAAATAAGTTGGAAAAGTCATCAAACAGGACACGTGTCAACACCTGGCAGAAACGACTTATTTCATCTGGAATATTATATTCAAAATTAGGCATTGGAAATTTCTATAAATAGAAGGCTAATTCATTCATTTGAGGGAGGAACCAAAATCATTAGGCAAAATTCTTGAAGCTCTGAAGCTCTGAAACTCCGAAGCTCTCAAGCATCCAGGTTCCCGAAGAATCAAGAAAGCCTTCTTCGTTCTTCTTTCATCGTTCTTCCAAGATCAAGCCCCGACGGCCCCCGGATCAACAATCATCCACCTTCAAGATCAAGCCCCAAAGGCCCTTGAAGAACTTCCACCAATTCAAGATCAAGCCCCGACGGGCCTTGAAGAAAGTGTTCATCGTTCATCATCCGTTCATCTCGAAGAATCAAGAAAGCCTTATTCGTTCTTCGTTCTTCGTTCATCGTTCTTCCAAGATCAAGCCCCGATGGCCTTTGGATCAACAATCATCCACCTTCAAGATCAAGCCCCGACGACCCTTTGAAGAACTTCCACCAATTCAAGATCAAGCCCAAAAGCCCTTGAAGATCCGTTCATTAGCCAAATTCAAGATCAAGCCTCAACGGCCCTTGAAGAAACACTCATCCTCAAGATCAACCCCTAACGACTCCTTGAAGATCTGCTCAAATCCACCTTCAAGATCAAGCCCACGGCCCTTGAAGAACGTTCATCCTTAGATCAAGCCCAACGGCCCCTTTGGATCAATCGCATATCCACAAATCAACACCTTACAGAGATTGAATCATAGGATCAAATTTAAGAGAGATTGTAACCCAAAATCATCAAATACAAAATATTATTTTGTGCACGTGTTCTTGTCTCTTTCCTTTCAAGAAATTTTCATGTTCACAAATTTGGCACGCCCAGTGGGACTATCTCTACCTCTCATCTCTTTCTCCGTTCAAGAAATTCAAGCACATTTCCAAAATCAATGGCATCAAGCAAAGGACAAGCCGTTCTCATAAAGGGAAGAAGCCTGAGCACTTTTGCCATGAACGGAGCATCCATTGGAGCCACAATCGCTCCTCAACATGCCACTTCAACGTTGGTGCCGCTAAAGGAGCAATAGGAGCATCAAAGACGCGATTCCGTCATCAACCTGACCTCGCTGGGGGCACCGAAGCATGATGCTGAGGCACAGAAGATGACATCCCAAAGCAGCCAACGACATTCTTCGTCAGCATTCTAGATGTCTAAAGGAAAGTCACGTCTATTGGTCGTACAAGTCATGACCATCAGCATTACCTCCATCGAAGAACAACTGGCTCAAATGAATGAAGCGATTGCAAGGCTAACAAAGATTGTGGAAGAAAAAGACTTATAAATCGATGCACTCGTCAGTCGACTAAAGCCACAGGACGACAAGAACCCCAACCCAGAAGATGATCCACTCAAAAGAGGAGCTGGCGAAGAAGATGAGCCTCCGGTGGAGAGAATCGATGTGAAGCCGGGGCCAAACCAAGCACCGGCACTCATGGGATCTCTTTCTATCCAGCAGCTACAGGAGATGATCACCAACACCATCAAGGCACAGTAGGGAAGAAGCTCAAATACCTCCGGATTGTACTCAAAGCCCTATTCAAAAAAGATTGACGCCTTAAGGATGCCGATGGGTTATCAACCGCCAAAGTTCATGCAATTTGATGGAAAGGGAAACCCGAAACAACACGTTGCCCACTTTGTTGAAACTTGCAACAACGCAGGGACCGAAGGGAACTACCTCACCAAGCAGTTTATACGCTTACTGAAAGGAAATGCCTTTGAGTGGTACACGGACCTAGAGCCTGAGTCTATCAATAGCTGGGAGCAATTGGAGCGGGAATTCCTCAACCGCTTCTACAGCACCCGCCGCACTGTAAGCATGCTAGAGCTAACGAGCACAAAGCAGTGGAAGGACGAGCCAGTCATTGTCTACATCAACAGATGGCGCACTCTAAGCCTCGACTGTAAAGACAGGCTCTCAGAAACCTCTTCAATTGAGATGTGCATCCAAGACATGCAATGGGGTTTGCAATACATCCTTCAAGGCATCAAACCACGAACCTTCAAAGAGTTACCACCCATGCCCACGACATGAAACTGAGCATCGCCCATCATGGGAAGAAAGAACCAATCGTCGACTACAAGAACGACAAACATTTGGGGCCAAAGGTGGATAAGGCTGCATGGAAACCCACCAAGGAAGCGATGACGGTCAACACATCTCCCGTCAAAATCTCCACACGAGGCAAGGCGATTCAAACCGAAGCTTTTCATAATCAAGAGATGCGTAAACGCACTTTGAAGGAACTTGAAGAAAAGACTTATCCATTCCCCGACTCTGATGTGGTTACCATGTTGGATGACCTATTGGACAAGCAGGTGATCGGTTTGCCTGAGTCCAGACGGCCGAAAGAGATGAATCGTACCGACAGTCCAAGATACTGTAAATTCCACCGCTTCATCAGTCATCCAACAGAAAAGTGCTTCGTGCTGAAAGATCTCATCATGAAGCTGGCTTAGAAATGAATCATCGAGCTAGATCTTGACGATGTGGTGAAGTCAAACTATACCACCATCAATTCTGGCTCTTCCGACTCAAGGTTTTTACCTCAACCGCCAGGGGCATCCTCCAAGACAAGCAAAGTTGAAGGATGGACTCAAGTCACTCATAAGACTTTGCACAAGAAGCATACGTCTTCTCCATAAGTCCGCCAATCGGAAAGGGGGCAAAGTAGCTCTTGTCAACCTTCAAAGCAACGTGAACGCGTTGAAGATGATGAAATTTCGACACATAGATCGTCCATCCCCATCACGATGCGCGATTTCTTTCCTAAAAACTTCTTCAATCACTCAGTCAAGGCTTCTTGCTATGAAGATTGTGAGGAACGACTCTCCCGGATCGCTTGACGAACCAACAATGCTTCTGGTCTGCATGAGCATAAAAGGCAACATCAATGCTCCTTGTTCGCACGAGCCTAAACTGCACGAACCAAAGCTCATTGTCTACAAGAGCCTAAACTGCAAGACACAAAGCTCCTTGTCTGCAAGAGCCTAAACTGCAAAACACAAAGCTCCTCGCTTTCATGAGCCTAAACTGCATGGCACTACGCTTCTGGTCCGTACGAGCGTAAAAGGCGACAACCCAAGCTCCTCGTCTGCATGAGTTGAAACTGCAAATGGCACCAAATGCTCCTGGTCTGCACGAGCATAAAAGGTAACATCAACGCTCCTAATCCGCACGAGCATAAAAGGCGACACCAACGCTCCTAGTCTGCACGAGCATAAAAGGCGACACTAACTGCTCCTGGCCCGCAAGAGCATAAACTGTGTACGGCAAAATCATCATCAAAATCATTGTTAAATTCATCGCTCATTTGAACTACGTCATGACTTGATCCCTCCTCAACCGAGGGTACGTAGGCAACTTGAAACTTCAAAACTTCAAGTACAGTCACATCACCAACAAAAAAAACACACAAACACTTTGAAGAATAAAAAGCAAGTTCAGAATATGAATACTTTATTTCTTTAAAAGGAATGATTTGGTTACAAAGCCGTATTACAAAGGTGAGAATCACACCAACGTCACCACTGAGGAAAGTTATGACCAAAAGACACTACACACCATAAACTCGTTGTAGTCTTTGACACAACCTCACACGGTAAAAAGTGACACACTGGAACAAGCTCTAAGCAGCAACGGCAAAGAGCCCACGGCAAGCGCCAAGGTCAATGTGCACACCAACGTCACCACCAAGGAAAGTTGTGACCAAAAGACACTACACAGCATAAACTTGCTGCAGTCTTTGACACAACCTCACACGGTAAAAGTGACACACTAGAATAAGCTCCAAGCAGTAGGACAACAAACAGTGCAACAATGACGGTGGGCAGTGCAATGATGCGCAGCGAATAATGCAACGACAGTGGTGCAGCAAGCATGGTAAAAAGGCAGCTACAAGACGGTCATTCAAAGCACACTACAGTAGCAAAGAAACCAAAATGCTACGCAACCCCGCAGTGGTTATGCAAGCAATTTCTTGCACTGCACGGCGACGTCACCACCAAGGGGAGAACTGTGACCAAAAGGCATTACACAGCGAAGCCCCGCTGCAGTCTCTTGCACAACACCACACGGTAGTGCACCACCGAGGGAAAACTGTCATCAAAAGGCACTACACAACGAAACCCCGCTGCAGTCTCTGGCACAAGCACTAGGCAGCTTGCTCACTCTGCCACCAACTACCACATCTCTGGAAGCTTCGTGAGGGCCTGGCACCATGCTCTGTCTTCTAAAAATTAAAGATTCCTAACATTTACAAAAAATCACCAAAAAAAAAAAAAAAAAAAAATCAAGGTTAGCAGGTGGAACTCAAGGCCCGAGGCATAAACTCTTATACATTGGGCTTTGGTGATGGCCTTCATTCTACCACTTCAATCCTCAAAGTTCCAAAGAAGCAGAAACCTAAGTGGCAGTGACCAGGCCCAAGCATATTGTCCAAATTCAGCATCATACCCATGACCGATTTCCCATCTTCTCTCGGCCCAACTCAGTGTCCTCTTCCGTGCGTCTCCAAGAGCTCAACACTCCCTCTGCTTCCACAGCTCTCCCTCCAGATCTGACCCCAACAACCAGGGTATCTGTGAAGAAGTTGGAGAACTTGGGTAACGAAGTTAGCAGCGATGGTGGTCTGAGTTCTTTAAACTATCTTTTTTGGGAGTGGAGAGCCTCTAAAACTGGCTGCCAACAATGCTCAAGCTGCACCAGTTCCAAATGAAATGAGGGCTGTGAGCAATGAGCATGCTTCCAAGCCTACTACTCATGCTTCTCCTCAATCCCATACTCCTCTATCCCGAACTGCTCCACCAGCACCTTCCAGAAATGCTTCCACTTGAACACATCCCCGCTTAGGTTTAAGGGAAGTAGCTGAGTTAGCAGCTTAACCTTGCCCAAAGAAAATAGCGGACCCAGTCGACACTATCTCGGTCAGCCAAACCATCCAAAAGCTTCAAGGAAAGGTCGTAGTCGTCACTGGTGAAACCAGTGGCATCGGTGAAGCAACCGCACGGAAGTTTACCTTGCATGGCACACGTGCCGTGGTTATCGCCGATGTTCAAGATGACAAAGGCCAAAATGTAGTCACATCGATCGGTCCTGACCGCTCCACTTACATCCACTGCGATGTGACCGACGATGACCAGGTTAAAATCTTGGTAGAATCCACAGTCAAGATCTACGGCTGCCTCAATGTGATGTTCAGCTACGCCGGCATTGGCAGCGCGTCAAAGCAAACTGTGATGGACTTCGACCTCTCCAACTACGACAAGCTCATAACGGTCAACGTCCGCGGGATGGCGGCGTGAGAGGGAACATCATGTGCACGGCAAGCGTGGCATCGAGTGTTGGGGCGGAGCGTTCTTCACGGACTACACCATGTCGAAGCATGCGGTGTTGGGGTTGATGAGGTCGGCGAGTTTACAGCTGGGCACGTACGGGATACGCATCAACTGTGTCTCACCGGGACCCATGGTTGAGCAACCTGATTATAATTTGCTCTCCAGGCACAAGGTTGAGTCTGAGTTCCTACCACCAACCCAACCACTTGTCGCTCCCTCATCTCAGGTCTTCACTCGTAAGCTTAAGTCCCCAAAGTTGCACCAGGCTCAGTTTCTTCTTTGTTGACACCAAAAAGACCCTCAACGACCGAGCGTACAACATCATCCACTACTCCAGCTCTGAAACTTGGTGGTAGCATCACTCTGATTTCTGAGGCTAGATCAAGAAGGTCTGTGAGAAGTGACTCCCCTGCTTCTTCTGATGTTTTTAGACTAACAAGCCGGAAGAAGTTCAACGTTTTTGCCTCGCCATCTTACTGGTTGCAGCAGATTAAGCTGTCTGAGGCTGCTGACAAGTACTCGACTTCACTCAGGTTTTTTCAAACTAGCCATGGACGCTTAATGAAGCTGGAGAAGCAAGCTGAGTTGCAAGCAGCGGCCACGGACTCAAACCAACACCCCGTCGTGCCCTCGTCTACTTCAAGTCCGAGACTTCTTGCATGCACCACGACCTCCACCCCTGCAATTCCAGCGAGGACCAGATCCATTAAGCTTCTTCTTCCTTCTGCCATGTGATGGTTAGTGAAGAGGCTGACATGGCGGCAGAGAATAAGCCTGAGCCGCAACCATTGTTGACGACTCTGCTTGCTACGGACCGTTTCATGTACAAGATCTGCAGCTCGACCGACGGGGTACAACCTGCCATGGAAGCTAGAGCAATGGACGAGCAAAGAAGTATGGAAGCAAGGGCTACGTCTGCCTTGAGACCTTCCTCTGCGACGAATCTTCCCTTTCGGCACCAACCCTTCCTTCCTCCACACCTACCTCCTCCATGCTCCTCCTTCTTCCTTATCCAAGCTCCTCTCCTGCGCCACCTTCCTCCACATCTACCTCCTCTGTGCTCCTCCTTCTTCCTCCTCCAAGCTCCTATCCCGCACCCTATATATATATATCTATATGTATATGTATGTACGTACGTATGTATGTATGCATGAAAATAAAACTATAATATAAAAAAAGGGAAAAGAGGAGACATGGTGCACCCGGCACCGAAAGCGAATAAAAAAATTTAAAAAAATATATATATATATATATATATATATATTATTGGATGGTGCATCTCGCACCGAAAGCAGACGGAAAAGAATAAAATATATATATATATAAAGAAGAAGAAAGTGGATCCTTGGTGGCTAGCACCATGCAAAAAAAAAAGGAAAGGGTTTTGGAATGGTGGATCAGCCCACGTGAAAAAATAAATAAATAAATAAATAAATATGGATCTGGTGGCGCCTCATCACTCGGCGGAGCTCCAGGAAGAAGAGGCGCCGGAGGTTGACTGTTGGAAGCCTCACCACTCGGCGAAGCTCCAGGAAGAAGAAGCACCGGAGGTTGACTGTTTGGAACCTCAACACTCGGTAAAACTCTAGAGGACGAAGGCAATAGGTGCCTCTGGAGTGAAGCCACAAACATCTGATGGTCACTCTGAATCCGACCTTCAGATTCTTGCAGCTGGTCGAGCTTTCTCTTCATGCTCGTCGAGTAACTATTGGCAAACATGTGCAACTCTCTGTTTTCACGCTTGAGCCCTCTAATCTCCTGTTTGAGACTCATCACTTCAGCCGCCAATGATTCAACTTGACGGGTTCGAGCAAATAGACGTTGGGCCATATTAGACACAGAACTTGCACACTGCACATTGAGAGCCAGATAATCCTTAACAGCCAACTCATCAGACTGTTTGGAAAGTAGCCTGTTATCTTTGGGAGTGACAAGGTTCCGGGCCACCACCGAATCCCCAACGTTAAGAGGACCAGTAGAGGATATGAAGGATGGGCACCATATGTTGTCTGGAGAAGGCGGGACTGCCTCTTCACCAAGGTTCAAGTCAAGACGACGGTTGGAGGGACCAGACATTTTCAAAAGTGTTGAAAGAAAGAAGAGATCGGACAAATCAAGATCTTAGAAGTGCAAGAAGGGAGTTTCTATAAGCGAAAATTCAAGTGTGCTTTGAAACGAACTGCGTGCCTTTATAAAAATCAGCACTCGACAGGATTTCAGAGATCGAAGAGTCGAGCTCAGAATTCGAAGAGGCCAATTCAAAAATCAAAGAGGCAAGCTCAGAAATCGGAGAGGCATCTTGCTTTTTCAGACGTCAGCATCTGTCACACGCAAACTGAACTTTGCAGAAATCACGGGCAATTTGTCAAAGCGCCAATCCCAGATATCGAAGAGGCGCCAATCTTTTTCAGCCTCGTCAACACCTGTCACATGTACACTCAGCTTGGCGAAAATTACGGACAATTTATCGAAGATTTCTGATGAAGAAGAAAACACGTGAAGCCATACTGAACAATCACTCAAATGGTTGCCACACGAGTGAAAGAATAGTACCTCTACAGGTCTTAAAGAACTTCCTATAACTGTCCAACTTCACCCTTTATAGCGAGGTAGACATACAAAACCTTTCTTCATCTCCGAGAATGCTTTCCTAATGAAGCCTCTCGAGTCACTCAATGTTCCTTATTCCTTGGGGTACCTCTGCAAGCAAATGACACCAAAGAAAAAGTATCTCATATCACCAGGGTAGAAAGCAAGAGTATCTCATATCATGCTTTCTCCCTGTCCTTTCCTTTGTCTTTGTTCTTACCTACAAAGACAAGGATAAAGAAAGAAATATGTCGGAACCTCCACTCAAACTCAGGTAAGGAACCGACTGCTTGGAACACTTACCTGATTGCCTACCTAGCACTGCTCTTGAGTACTCGTCTTCCACTATTGCTGTACTTCCAAAGAAGCTGCCACATCTACCTGGAGAACAGATAAGGCAAGTGAAAATGATACCTTGCAGCATGTGGAGACAACGTGCAGAAGAAACAAGCAGAAAAGAATGCGGCCTGCATAGCCAATCAGCAGAAAAAGTCTGAGCTGAGGAACTTAAAAAGCTGCCACATCTGCCTGGAGAACAAAAAAGGAAATGCGGCATGCACAATCAACTCAGCAGAAGGAGTCCGAGTTGAAGAATTAGAGAGAAGAAAGGGTCTGAGTTGAATCCAAGAGCTCGAGAAGCTTCAACAACATATTGACGACACCATCGCCGAAGAGCAAAGCCTCAATATGCAATGCTGTCAAATCACCACCACTTCCTCGAAAGCAAGAGTATTTCATATCATGTTTTCTCCCCGTCCTTTTCTTTTTCCTTATTCTTACCTGCGAGACAAAGAGGAAAAAAGCAATCAGCCAGCACTTGGTGTCAAAGACTGCTTAGAACCCTTCCCTGATTGCCTACCTAGCACTACTCTCGAAGTACCTATTATCTCAACATTTTATGCTTCCAGAGAAGATACCACATTTGCCCGAAGAACAGATAAGGCAAGGGAAAATGATACATTGAAGCATGTGGAAACAAGCACAACAAAGCACGTGTCGATTCATCTGCTACTTCTTCAAAATCAAAAGTATCTCATATCATCAGGGTTGCAATCACTCTGAGTAGTGGACTCGTTTTGACCCTCAAATTCTTGGGTCGACTTGCTAGGCGTTGTGGGCTGCACGTGCCGATTCACCACCCTTGAATCAAATCCTTAAAGATCAAGTCACCAACTGGAAGAATAGCCCATCAATCTTGAAGATCATACCGTTGACCAAACTGCTCAGGTGTGAATTAAAAAGATTGAACAAAGCAACAAGTCGTCACCTTCACTTCATGTTTGCTTGCCATGTGTTCGAGTCAACCTTCAAGAATCAAGCCTCAATGGCCCTTGAAGAAGCTTCCAGCCAAATTCAAGATCAAGCCTCGACGACCCTTGAGGAAATCACAAGTCTGATTTAAGATCAAGTGTTTACCACCCTTGAATCAAATCCAGTTCAAGAATAAGTTGTGGAAAGTCAACAATTGGAGGAAACCAGAAAATCCTCCAACCTAGTTCAAGAATAAGCCTGTGGAAAGTCAACAATTGGAGGAATCCAGAAAATCTCAAACCCAATTCAAGATCAAGCCTCAACGGCTCTTGAAGAAATCTCAAACCCAATTCAAGATCAAGCCTCAACGACCCTTAAAGAAATCTCAAGCCCAATTCAAGATCAAGCCTCAACGGCCCTTAAAGAAATTTCAAACGAAGTTTAAGATCAAGCCTCAACGGCCCTTGAAGAAATCTCCAGCCCAATTCAAGATCAAGCCTCGATGACCCTTGGATCGACATCTACAGTAAGGGACTTCAAAACACATCTCCTACACGTGACAAGCACATGTATACGACGCGCCTTGAAGTGGGGGCATTTGTAGACATCGAATTTTTGGTAAATAAATGTTGATCGATAAATCAAAGTTTCAACGCTCATGTATTACATAAATTTTATACGTAGCGTGTGTCTAAACAAAAAATCAAAATAAGTTGGAAAAGTCATCAAACAGGACACGTGTCAACATCTGGCAGAAACGACTTATTTCATCTGGAATATTATATTCAAAATTAGGCATTGGAAATTTCTATAAATAGAAGGCTAATTCATTCATTTAAGGGAGGAACCAAAATCATTAGGCAAAATTCTTGAAGCTCTGAAGCTCTGAAACTTCGAAGCTCTCAAGCATCCAGGTTCCCGAAGAATCAAGAAAGCCTTCTTCGTTCTTCGTTCTTCGTTCATCGTTCTTCCAAGATCAAGCCCCGACGGCCCTCAGATTAACAATCATCCACCTTCAAGATCAAGCCCCAAAGGCCCTTGAAGAACTTTCACCAATTCAAGATCAAGCCCCGACGACCCTTGAAGAAAGTGTTCATCATTCATCATCCGTTCATCCCGAAGAATCAAGAAAGCCTTCTTCGTTCTTCGTTCTTCGTTCATCGTTCTTCTAAGATCAAGCCCCGACGGCCCTTGGATTAACAATCATCCACCTTCAAGATCAAGCCCTGACGACCATTTGAAAAACTTCCACCAATTCAAGATCAAGCCCCGACGGCCTTTGAAGAAAGTGTTCATCGTTCATCCCGAAGAATCAAGAAAGCCTTCTTCGTTCATCGTTCTTCCAAGATCAAGCCCCGACAGCCCTTGGATAAACAATCCACCAATTCAAGATCAAGCCCCGACGGCCCTTGAAAAAAATGTTCATCGTTCATCATCCGTTCATCCCGAAGAATCAAGAAAGCCTTCTTCGTTCTTCGTTCTTCATTCTTCGTTCATCGTTCTTTCAAGATCAAGCCCCGACGGCCCTTGGATCAACAATCATCCACCTTCAAGATCAAGCCCCGACGACCCTTTGAAGAACTTCCAACAATTCAAGATCAAGCTCAAAAGCCCTTGAAGATCCGTTCATCAGCCAAATTCAAGATCAAGCCTCAAAGACCCTTGAAGAAACACTCATCCTTAAGATCAAGCCCCAAGGCCCTTGAAGATCTGCTCAAATCCACCTTCAAGATCAAGCCCAAGGCCCTTGAAGAATGTTCATCCTTAGATCAAGCCCAACGGCCCCTTTGGATCAATCACACATCCACAAATCAACACCTTACGGAAATCGAATCAGATGATCAAATTTAAGAGAGATTGTAACCCAAAATCATCAAATACAAAATATTATTTTGTGCACGTGTTCTTGTCTCTTTCCTTTCAGGAAATTTTCGTGTTCACAACCATATGCTAGAAAAAATAATTTTATCAGCTCAAACACAGTTCTATCGCCTAAAATTTATAGCCAATGAATCTCCGTCAAGCAAAGTTGGTCGTGCAAAAGTCATCGCTCAACTATTTACTCGGTGAAATATAAGCATTAGTCGGGTGAACAACGATGACCCAATAAAACCAAGTCGGCAAGTAAAGGGCGTTGACAGCCCTTGCCCGACGAATACTTCTTGCTCGACAACACGCTTTCGTTGAGTTTTTGGAATTTAAATACTTTAAGCAAATTTTAGTCCAACGAAATATTCGTCGACCAACCATTTTTAACTAAAAAAATGTAATAAATGTTTGTTCCACAAAAAAATGTTTGTCGAGTCAAGCTGTTTCAACTCAAACTTCAAAATAATGTATTTTATTCCTGAAAGATGTGAAATGATCAAAATGTCTCTAGTTGGGTGTCTTGAATAATTATGGAGCTTAAATTAAATTCAAATTTTTCATATTTTTCTATTTTATTAAATTAATTTTCGTACTCATAAGTGTGTGGACGAAAGCAGAATGGAATTTAGAATTACGAGAGTTAGAGTTACGATTTAACTTAACAAAAAGTAAAACCGTATTTTCCACTGGGAAATTAATTCAGTGGGACTTGACCCACTTCGGTCCCCTTCTTTCTCACTCCGCATCACGCTCTCTCTCTCTCTCTCTCTCTCTCTCTGAACTCTCTTTCCTTGCAACTGACCCTCTCTCTCTCTGTGTTCCGTGAACAACCACCATCATCACCACCAAATCTTATCAAATCTCGTAAACACTACAATCCGAATCACTATGACACGAGGTTTGTGGTGGTGTGTTTGCATGGCTGATTTGGTGACAGGATTGGGTGAGCTTTGTGCTTTGAGACTGTCCGATGAGCTTCACGTGAAAGATGACGAAACCGCTGTCGATTGAGCTCAAATTGAGTTCCATTGGATTCCAGGTATCTTTTTCCAGTCTTTGTGCATCGATTTTAAATTGAACCTGTACATGTACCGTTCTTCGTTCTCACTTTTCAACGAGGAAACCCAGTCGAACTCCGGCGAAGGCCAGTTGAATATCCTCCAAAAACAAACCAAGCTGAGTGAGGGTAAGTATTTCTGAACTCCTAGAGAAGTTTTGAGTTAAATTCGAAGGGTTTGACTTTGAACCCAGTGTGTCCTGTTTCATTTTCCAGAATCTGGCGAATTTCACCTGTGCAATCTCGACGAATTCGAGGTTCAATTCGTTCCATTTCCCAAATTTGTGTTAAGGTAAGTTCCTATACCCATTTGGCTGATTTTGGAAGAATTTGGGATGAAATCCCGTTGAATTCGAACGGAATCGAACTGTTGATCGGTTTTTGGGTTTTCACCAAAATTTGGGGACGACGACGACGGCTACCGTTAGAAATAACAGAAACATTAACGGCAAAGAAACTAGAAGAGAACAATTGATCTACCATGTCAATTCTATCACGGGCATATATAATTCGTAGTAAAAACTATTCAATTACCACGGTTAAGTTTAACTCACGATAGATAACATTAATTCACCACGGTTATATTTTGATCCCTTGTTAAAAGTGAATTAACTACGATGAGCATTGAAATCCATGATAGAATATGATAATCATCATGAGATATGTTTGTAGTGGCTACTACCACACTGTCTTCTGTAAATTCACCACGCCTCCGGGCCCGTGGTGGATGTTTTTATTTATTTATTTATTTTATATTTTATATTTTATATTTTAGAGGATATTAAAATCTAGAATTCTCAATTATTTGGTTTCTCTTGCGGACTTGTGAAACTGAATGAAAACCTTACAAAGAAAACTACTAGTGTGAACATATGAAATTGAAGATAGAATTCGTTCATTGTTGACACACCCCGACCTAGATCAAGGCATGCTGGCCGTCACGTGAGGGTGATGTAGTCATATGCACAATGCGGAAGCAATAAGATATAAGGAAATGCGAATAAATAAAAACCAACTAACTATAGCACCAAATAAGGTAAGGTGCAAGTTCACAATCAGAGCATAAGTAGCCTAAGTGCAGTCCAGCATGACGAATACTAATAATACAACAACAAAGATAATCCTACATTAGCAATAATCTGTTAGAGTTGCCGTGTATTCCTCGTAAGCCACCGACAAGCACTACTAACTAGAACCTGGAGGGGTGCAAAACAGAAAGTGTGAGTGGGCAAAAACAAAGATTTTCAAAGCCATTTTATTTATCAAAAGTTCTAACCCCTCGCCGTAAAATCTGTATAGTTTCCCAGAAAATAGAATGCATACACACACACACACACACACACACACACATACATATATCAAAACCATGCTCAGAAAATGATATTCATAAATATGCCATGTCAATTATCTCAAAATAACAGAATAAGTAACTAAGGTGAAATAACATATCAGCCGGATCCACCTAAAGTGGCTTGTATGACTAAATCTATAGCTCAACAAGTATACTTGCACATGAGTCGAAACCACGTAAAGTGGTATGTACGACAGGACTTGGTGTAAATAAATAAATAGGCTCTAGTGCTAAGATCATGTGAAGACTATGCGAATAATCGCGGGTCACTTACAAGTCGGAACCACTTATAGTGGTCTGTACAACATGACTATGCACCTAACTTGGATCCAAGGTGAGCGTATGGTGCGGGAAGTGAACATTACGTGAAGGCCTATGCTCTGGCCACGGGTGGGAGTTTATAAATTCTCAACACATCTCACATCATCATCAAATCACACATAAACAGTCTACAACTTACCTAGTACTGAGCGTCCATAGCGTCAAATCATATTTATGCATACTATACTAATTCATATTCTAAGTATAAATCAATATGGAAGGCATTTCAAATCATAATTTCATTTAAACGCATTTTCTGGGAAAAATATCAAGTATATAAGTATATACTGAAAACCAAAACCCCACTCATTGATATGTGGAAGGGTCGTAACCCCCGAGCCTTGCTTGACTACGCTCGTCCTCAGGATAGGTTTCACCTATATGCGAAACAACTATATAAACGTTATTTAAAGAATATACACAAAACTAGGTAATAATTTCTCATACAAAGCTCAAATGGGATATTTGAATATACCACTGAGACCTACTCAACCTCAGGAACACCTCCATATTTTTAGAAAAAAAATTTCGAGCAACCACGTGCAGGCATGTGCCTGGCACACCAAACGAATTCCCTAACGGAGGTAGGGAATATTCCATTAAAAATCAGCATATACCGTTATAATTACCTGACAGAGTTTGAATATTCCGTCAACTTTGACAGAATATTCTCCTCCTTCTTCCTTGGTTTGCCAAAGTCTGGCGCCGGTGCCATTGCTATCGCTGAAAGCTGAAAAATTCTTTAAACTTCAATATCTTCTTCGATTCTCAACCAAAATTCATGAATTATATACCAAAATGAAGCTTGTGATGAGAGAAACAATTCCTTACCACTTTCAAGTCTTAAATCCACCGAAAACTAGCCGGAAAAACCCACGATAATTCGGCCACGTCTGCAACTCCGAGAATTAGGATTTCCCGAGTTCCAAAATCCTTCAAAATTCTTCTAAAAGCTTTGTGAAGACTATCTAAGGCTTCCAAGAAGCTCAAAACTTCAAGAAACACTTGCGATCACGTCGAGGTCACTGTGCACTTCCTCGGAGCTTTTTGGTTCTCGGGTTTTCGAGGGTTTCACGTCCAACCAAAACCACTACTCGACTCCTAAGCTTGAAAGGAGCACGAAAACAACTACCAAAACCCTAATCCGCGATTAGAGAGTTAGGTTCGAAGTTGTCCGTATGTTGTACTGAAATGGAAGAAAATCAGAGAGGGAAGAGAGAGAAGGTTAACGGGATTGGTTTGTGTGTGTGTGTGTGGTCCAGGTTTGGCCAACCAAACAATTGGGTCCAAATCTTTAGGAAAGGAAATAATTGGTCAAAATATTAAGCTCAACACACGACACAACTCAACGTCCAAGGGTAAATTAGTCAATTCACACCATTAATAAATTATATTTCGGGACGGGCTGTCACAATTGTACTCTTATAGGGTCGAAGAGTGTAGTTGTAAAAAACATAAAAATCGGAGCTAAAAATAGTTGTTAAATTGTGATTTTTCATTTATAACCGTCGAAAAATTACTTCACATTACCTAATCTCTAAATGTTTGTTTTTTTTGTAATTTTTGATGCATGCTATCTTGGAGTATATACAAACAAGTTGGACGATTGGATCATTGAAACTAGTTTCATAGAATACGTATCCCATCAAATGATAGATTCAACAAACATAAAGTCTATTTTATATTTCCATTAAGTATGATATAAGATTTGTGCTCCATTAGTGTAAATATTTTAAATTGAAGATCGAATTAGTTCATTGTATTCTTATAGGGCGGAAGAGTGTAGTTGTAAAAAATGGAGCTAAAATAACAGTTAAATACTGATTTTTTATTTATAACTGTCGAAATTTTTTGCTCTGTTATCTAATCTCTGAACGTTTGTTTATTGCGATTTTTGACGTATGTGATCTTGGAGTATATACAAACAAGTTTGACGGTTGGATCGTTGAAACTAGTTTTTTAGAATGCGTATCTGTCAAAATGATAGATTCACCAAGACTTTGAGTTTATTTTATACTTCTATTAAGTATAACATAAGATTTTATGGTATCCACTAGTGTAAATATTTTAAATTGAAAATTGAATTCGTTCATTGTATTCATATAGGGTCAATGAGTGTAGCTATAAAAAAAACCCATCAAAATCAGAGCTAAAATAACCATTAAATCATAATTTTTAGTTTATAACTGTCGAAAAGTTTTGTTATGTTACATATTCTCTGGATGTTTGTATTTTGTGATTTTTACATATGCTATATCGGAGTTTGTACAAACAATTTTAACGGTTGGATTGTTGAAATTACTTTGGTAGAATGCGTATTCCCTCAAAACGACATATTTTAATAGAATCATAAAGAAAAAAAATCATACATAATTAAAAACATTTGGAGGAAGAGGGAAATTTGGAGTACCGCCAAAATTTTGGCATGCTGCCCAAACTCTTAACTCCCTATTTCCATTTTTTTAAAAAAAAAAAAAAAAAAAAAAAAAAAACTCCTTATTTCCAAGGAGATCTCTCTCCTCCTTTTCATTTCTCTCTTGCAGCTTCTCTGCCTTTCCTCTTCAGAAATCTCCAAACGCCTCCATGTCAGCATATCTGGGCCCAATTCCACCTTTTGGAAATCAGAAACAAAACTATCTCTGATTACAAACCCGGCGAGTTCCTCGCGTACTCGTCCTCCCTTCCATCGACTGCACACCCAAGTCCGCAGCTTCTTCTACAAGGTATCCTAAGGCTTGTTCCAATATGCTCATGTACATGTTGTGTGTGATATTGCATGTAACTTGTGATGAATGGTTGAAAAATATGACCAAAATATGGATTGGAACTCGGCCTGGATACACCATGGCCTCTGTACTCAAAATTTGTTTGTACATAGTTTCTATTACAGTCATCTTACCCATATGATCATCATTCTGTTCTTCTTGTAAGACGGAGAGATAACTTAAAGTGGTTATCAAATTTGCCGTAAGTAATTTGAGGTAAGCATAGTATGACCACCAAGTGTTTGATGAGAATGTCTCAAAGAGTTATGACATTTTGGAAAGCGTTTGGAAACTGGGTTATTTTCTTCTTTACTTGTAAATCCAAGTGAAAATTGCATTTATCAAAATTCGATGAAACCACTTGTTGATTTTAGGAAATGGGGTTGTTTCTTATGCTATAAGATTTGATTGATGTGAGTGGTGTTAACCAACCATTGAAATAACACAAATGTTGGTTGTAATCATTTTCTTTGTGTCTCTTTCTTGTCTATTATTTATTAATTAATAGTTTTCTAATCTCATTTGAAGGTAATGAAACAAGAGGCAAAGACAAGGGCAGTGTTATCAAGCGAGTCATTTTCTCTACAAATTCATGGTACCTCATTTTTTTGAATAATTTTGTATTTAACTCCATTTTACGATCTTTAAGATATATATTGGATGGATATTCTTTTTTTTGGTTGGGTAAGTTCTATTGTCGTGTGTATTGTTTTATACCATTCTTTTAAATTAGTAGGTGTTTAGAGAAAGTGATTTGATGTGTGCAGGTTGGGTTATGGTGCTTGGACTGGAAAAAGTAGAATTGGATATGATAAGTGGGATGCGGTTACTCGATGCCCTGCACGGGTTTGTATTTTTATCAGAAGTTCAGAACATTTGCTTTCTTTTGTTCTTTTAATTACAGAATGAACTAAATGTGAACTCTAGAAAATTGTTGTATGATGACAAATGCAAATGTGTGTTTGATGAGGTTTGCTTTAGCATGTGATTTCTGAAATGAATGCTTCCAGTCTGTTCATTGCATGCATGTTTGTTTTTGTTTTTGTAATTGTGTAGGTTTTCCTTGGGGCATGGACAGCGGTGCTTGTCTCGCTTGACAATCTCGGAGCGAGGAATTCATGGCAGGATGGTGTTCGTGGCACAAATAGTCCAATCCCCCCTTCATGGAATTGGACTTTTGTTATTATTATTTGGAGAAATTAGGTTCTTATCATTTCTTTTGCTACTCTATTGATTAAAATCTTATTCATTTTCAATTTTTGATCAAGGTCCTTGGATATTAATAATATCATTAATTATTTCAATAAGAATTTTTTTTTATTTCTAAATATATTCATTTAATGTTACAAATGTAACAATTAGTATATTTATATTTATAACTAAATTTTGTATCATATATTTTTAGTTTTAGTTTGTACCCATTTTGAATTTGTAATTCTCTTTTAACTTGTACCAATTTTCTTTTCAATTTTAATTTGTACCCATACATTAATTTCTTTTTGTGCCCATATATTTTAAAGTTTATTTGTATTTGTACCCATATATTTTTTTGTATTTGTACTTTTTTATTTTGCTAAATGTACCCATGCTAATTATATGTACCCATTCATGTAAAACTTTTTAATCTTAAAATGTACTCATTCTTAAATATACCAATTTGTTATATGTAAAATGTACCCCTTTTTATATAAAATTTATTCAATTTTTTTCTAATCCATTTTAAACTTATATGGGTACATTATCTTTTCTTTGATTTTAAAATGTATCCATGTCAGGTTTAATTGAAGAAATTTACTAATGTTATTAAGCTTAATATCTTTATTTATTTTTTATTTTTTTTGTGATTTTATTTTTTTCTTTGTGATTTTGAAGAATGTACCCATGATACAATAAATTTTTTGGTTAATTTTGATGAATGTACCCAAGTTTATACACACACACACACACACACACACACACACACACAATAGTATATTTATATTTTAATATTTTTAATCTCACAAATTATATTTTTTTATTATTTAAAATCTCATTTATATAAACAACTAAAATTTCTAATTTTTAATTTAAAAAATATAGTAACGTACATATAAATAAATTATCACATTAATTTCAGGGACCTCGATCAAAAATTAAAAACCAACAAGGTTTCAATCAAAGAATATTCATAACTAAGGACCGCATCCAAAGTCTCCCTATTTTAAATTGAAGGTCAAATTCGTTTATTGCATTCTTATAAGGTCGAGGAGTGTAACTGTAAAAACATCATCAAAACCGGAGTTAGAATAACTGTTAAATTGTTTCATTTATAACCGTCGAAAACTTTTATTCTGTTACCTAATCTCTGAATGTCACATCTCGACCCAGGGCGGACCACTTCCCAGGCCCACTCCACAACCGTAGCACGATATTGTCCGCTTTGAGCTTACCATTCCCTCACGGTTTTGTTTTTGCGAACTCACGAGCAACTTCCCAATGGGTCACCCATCCTGGGAGTGCTCTGGCCTCCTTCTCACTTAACTTCGGAGTTCTTATGGAACCTGAAGCCAGTGAGCTCCCAAAAGGCCTCGTGCTAGGTAGAGATGAGAATATACATTTAAGGATCACACCCCTGGGCGATCAGGGATGTTACACTGAATGTTTGTTTTTTGCGATTTTTTATGTATGTGATCTTGTACTATCTACAAATAAGTTTGATGGTTAGATTATTGAAACTAGTTTCATAGAATGCATATCTCCATTAAATTTGCCTAAATTTTGAAGTGGAAAAAGTAATTTATGCTAAATTTTTATTTATGTTTTTCAAGTATTGATTAGACAATATTTAATTTGTGTGATGACATTTTCATTGTACAATTATCTTTTTGTTTCTTTATTGCATATTTTACATGGGTTATTATCTGTTAAACCAGACAATTATTTATTCAATTTTAAAAAACATATTCTATTTAAATACATATTATTGATTTATTTATTAAACCAAACAATTATTATTTTATTTTATAAATCGTAACAAATTTTTTTGGGGGGGGGGGAATTTAAAATTTTAGGAGGGAATTTAAAATTTTGTGGGGAAATTTAAAATTTTGGGAGGGAATTTTGCTGCCATTTTTTTGTTGTTGGTTATAACCGACAGTAATGAAAATTTTATGTCGATTTTTATTTTAAAAAAAAATTCTGTTGATTTTAACCGACAGTAAGATAAATTTTCTATCGGTTTTAACCGACAATAATGAAAATTTTCTGTTGGTTTTTATTTTAAAAAAAAAAATTTGCCTGTTTTAACCGACAATAAGAAAAAAATTTCAAAATAAAACCTCTCCATTTCTTCCTTGCGCTGTTGCCTTCTCCCCTCACCCTTTTCTCCTCTCCTCATTTCCTTCTCCTTCTCTTCTCCCCTCCTTCTCGCTTCAATCACCATGGATGAACAATTCGAGAAGCAACAAGGAGCAAATTTCAGGAAGACCCAGGTGGCTGGGAAAGTTTGGACTTTTGAAAGAAAAAAAAAAGCAAATTTGAGGAAGAATAATGACTTCAAGTACTTGTTATCTCAAAACTGTCTATTGAAGGATTAATTCGGGTTTATTCCTTCTTTTGTTTGCGCTTGATAATGGTTGTTGGTGCTTAATATACGATTGTTGGGAATTTTCCAGGCTGAATATTTTCGACATTTGATGAAACCTGTAACGTAGGAAGATTTCTGTATATTGTGTTCAAGTTGAGCTGGATTTTTTAGTTTATTTCATTCTTGCTGAAAGTGAGACATAAATCAACTATTTCGAGTATATTTGTGATTGGACTTGTAGGTAGTTGTTTTGGTTGGATGGGTGAAAATTTTGGAACCTGGATTCCTCAGCAATCTTGGCTGGCAACCACCCGATCCGAATGCCATTGGTGCTCCACTTGGCTGGAAAATGCAACGAATGTAAGGGATGCCAACTTGAAGGGGAAATAAATGATTAAGAAAGTGGTTTATATATATATATATATATATATATATATATATATATATATATTTTTAATATTAATATATTTTCTGTCCGTTTTATTCGACATAGAATACTCTTATTTATTCATTATTAATAAATTATATTTCGGTTATATCCGACATAAGTTCTGTAACATCCCACATCGTTTAGGGGAGTGGATCCTGTAAGCCTTATATGTATATTCCCATCTCTACCTAGCACAAGGCCTTTTGGAAGTTCACTGGCTTCGGGTTCCATCGAAACTCCAAAGTTAAGTGAGTTCGTGCGAGAGCAATCCTATGATGGGTGGCCTACTGGGAAATTCTCGTGTGAGTTCCCAGAAACAAAACCGTGAGGGCGTGGTCAGGACCCAAAGCAGACAATATCGTGCTACAGTGGAGTCAAGTGGTGCGGGCCTGGGCGGGGATGTGACAATTTAATATCAGAGCCAATCTCTGGCCAGAAGTGTGCCGACAAGGACGTCAAGCCCCTAAGGAGGGTGGATTGTAACATCTCACATCGCTCAAGAGAGTGGATCCTGTAAGCCGCATATATTCCCATCTCTACCTAGCACGAGGCATTTTGGGAGCTCACTGGCTTCGGGTTTCATCGGAATTAAGCAAGTTCACGTGAGAGCAATCTCGTGATGGGTGACCCACTAGGAAGTTCTCGTGCGAGTTCCCAAAAACAAAACCGTGAGGGCGTGGTCGGGGTCCAAAGCGGACAATATTGTGCTACGGTGGAGTTGAGTCCGGGATAGTGTAGGGGCCCGAGATGCGGTTGAGGCCCGGGATGTGACAAGTTATGTCGGTTTTATCTGACAAAGAATACTCTTAATTATTCATTATTAATATATTATCTGTCGGTTATATCCGACACAATTTCTGTCGGTTTTAGAGTATTTTCTGTTGGAAAATTCATTTCCTGACGCGGGCAATTCTATCACTTATTATATTTTGCTTAATATCCGACAGTAATATATGTTTCTTGTTGGTTATCATAGTGACACTAATAAATGGTTTCGTAGTAATGGCTATATATTATAGTAGATAATAGTATGTAACTTGTTTTTTGAGGGGTAAGGTTTATGTCCCCCTTTGATTAGGTGTAACTTATTTTTTCATTATCAATAAAATTACCTTCGTACCGTTGAGGTTTCCCAAAGAAAAAAAAAGAAAAAGATAATAGTATGTAGTTTTAAACTATATATGTTTTCCAAAACAAAAATTAGTATGTTCCAAATGATTTAATTAGATAAATGATCATGATCCACTCATGTTTTTGTTTTCGACCACTACCTAGTGAGAGCAAGACGGCTTTACAGGAGAACAAGTGAGTTCGGCAAGGAGGTTAGTTATTTATCCAGTAGTAATAATGGCACAACCGCACTTTTGATTATACCAAGCACTAGACTTTAATTTGTGTAACTGTTGTATGCACTGCTATGAAGCTCTGAACTCGATGTGATAATAATGGGATTTTATCCCTGGTTGTGTCCCTAATTGATGATGTTGTATAGGGTGGTTGTGTCCTTAATTGAGGATGTTGTATAGGATCAGGATCATCTCCTGAGCTAAGGATGAGGATCTTCTTGATCAATAAGTGTGGGTCGTTGGATGAAAATCTAATAGTTACAATTATTATAACTTTAAAGGGATCCCTTGTTTGCAGCCGTTGAATTGTCATCCAACGGCCCACACTCTTTGATCAGAAAAATCCTCATCCTTAGCTTAGGAAAGGATCCTGATCCGTTGTATAGGACTGTCATGATAGCTTTTCTGTCCCTAATTGAGAATGTTGTATATGACTGTCATGATAGCTTTTAAATAATTAATAAACGAGTCATTTGGTTCAAATTTATTCACATTTTAATTCTCGTAATATGGCTTGTCATTAATTTGATGGTGTTTCGTCATCTTTTCAGTGAGGTTATGAAACCCATATTTTATAATTACATTATGGATTTTCTTTATGTATATGTCAACTAGGACGTTGCATATGTAATAACAACAGGAAATAGTTGCATGTATTGGAAAGGATGGACATGCAATTTTCTAGTTACTCGAAGAACAACCTCTATAGCTAGACGTGTCATGCTTTCGTTCATAACTATCTCTTGTATTAATTATGAGGTTCTTGTAAGCACTCTTTGCAGTGGAGATGACAGCGCGGTTAAGATGCTATTGACACATTTAAATGGGATGGATATAGCAAGTTAAAGTCTATCTATCTTTCTTTTAATATAGTATTACTAGTTTTTAATTGGTCACGAAGTATTAGCCGACTTAGTGCTACTATATATATAGGACTAGCATCCACAGTATTGAAACATCATCTTTTACTTTAGTTCTTCACTAACATATTACAGTCGAGAGAAGAAAGAAATAGTTGTTTGTGATTTATATTGGAGTTTGATGTGCGGAGATTTTTAGTGTGCTCGTCCTACCGAAGTTTTAATTATCGATTGAGGTGAGTAGTTTATGTCATGTGTTCAAAATATTATTAACTTTTTATAGCATGAAAATCATGATCATGGGGTTTATTCTATTTGCAAATCTCTCTCTATTTTCAAGTCAATAATGTTTGATTTCATGCAATCACTTTCGATATGTATGTATTCATTCTATGTGGAATTGTTTGATACATTCATGGAGCAAGAGAACTTCAATGTTGAGTTATCTGAGGGATAAATGTATGACACACGGGGATATTAGGGCAAAATGACCAATATAAGGAGAACCAATATGTGAAGGAATGATGTGATGTGGAATTATGTGGTTGCTTTGATATTATTATCATATTTTATTGGGTGTGTAAAATCGCACGCTTGATTGACACAATACATATTCTACTCACTGTGGGCGACGGTGGTTGTTGCTCACCCTTCACTCTTTATTTTTTCAAGTGAGTTATTTGGCAAGACTGGTGCTAGACGAGCTAAGGTTGTGTTAGACAAGGGATTTAAGGATTTAAATTATTTTTGTACGCCTGTAATAGTTTTCGGATTATTTGTATAAGACAATTTCATTTTTGTTATTATTTTACTTTTATTCGCTCACCAGACGAGAGGTTATATTTTTCCACTGACTCCTGGTCTGTTTAGGGCGTGACAAAATGGTATCAGAGCATAAGGATTAGACACCCTTGAGATAATGTGGAGCCAATTAGGTTGAATTGCTATGAACTAGTGACATATAATTTTTAAAGTAGACTTTTGGGAGTAAAGGTTAGTAAATTTCAAGGACGAAATTTCTTTAAGGAATGTAGATTGTGAGCACACACATTTTATAGTTATATGATGGGTTTTCTTTATGTATATGTCAACTAGGGTTGCATATGTGATAACAAAAGGAAATATTTGCATGTATTAGAAAGGATGGACATGCAATTTTCTAGTTACTTGAAGAACAACCCCTATAGCTAGACGTGTCACGCATTCGTTCTTAACTATCTTTAATTATGATAAGCACTCTTTGAAGTGGAGATGGCAGCATAGGTTAAGATGCTATTGACACATTTAAATGGGATAGATAATGCAAGTTAAAGTGTACCTATTAAAAATATAACACATAATTAGTATTTAATTAGTCACTAAGTATAAGCCGACTTAGTGCTACTATTTAGCATCCACAATATTGAAACATCATCTTTTACTTTAGTTCTTAAGTAACATATTACAGTCGAGAGAAGAAAGAAATAGGAGTTTGTCATTTATATTGGAGTTCGATGTGCGGAGATTATTAGTGTGCTCCTCTTGCCGAAGTTTTAATTATTGATCAAGGTGAGTGGTTTATGTAATGTGTTCAAAATATTTTTAATTTTTAATAACATGAAAACTATTATGGTGGGATCTATTCTCTTTGCAAATCTCTATCTATTTTCAAGTCAAGAATGTTTGATTTTGTGTAATCACTTTTGATGTATATATACATTTTATGTTGAATTGTTTGATATGTTCATGGAGCATGAGAACTTCAAGGTTGGGTTATTTAAGGGATAAATGTATTGCACACGAAGACATTAGAGCAGAATGACCAATATAAGGGTCACATGGTGAGTTGCATATTATGAATGATTATCATATTTTATAGAATGTGTAAAACATCATGCTTGACTGGGCGACGGTGGTTGTTGCTTGATAGGATTTTTTAGCACCTGTAAAAGTAGGCATAAAAACACTTAAAAATACTTGGAAGGGAACAAGGTAGTTGTAGTATAAACGGTTTAAGGAAGGTCGTTTCCATAAGGATTATTTAAAACAATTTATGCAAAACCAAAATCTTAGTTAATTATTTGATAACAAAGATTGGAAGGGGTTGTTTTTTAATTTAAATATAACGAAAACGAATTTAATAAAAGTAATCTAGGAAAAACAACTACTAACCAATTAAGAAGAAATCAAATAAAAAAGTAAAGGTTTTGAGAAATAAATTTGGAAAAGCACTGGGGTTTCGTCGTCCTCATAACAATCCTACATAGATTTACTAATTACTTGTGAATTACCAATGCAACTTTGAAGGTTAGGTTTTCCCAATATATATTCTACTTGTGGCATTCAAGTTAGAACATATATCAAACATACAATTCGTCTGTGGCATTTAGATCAAATATAAACATGTATGACTCATTATGCTTTGTGAAAACTTTTTGAAAAACCCTGCAACCCCTAGATGTGCCATTTGCCCTAGGTGAACTTACAATTATAAACCACAAGAAGCATTCCCCAATTTCAGGGTGACATTCCACATAAATTGATTTCAATTACTTATCTAAACATCGTAATGGTAGCTAAACATTAAGACAGAGATAGTTTAAACACAATGATTAATAATTTAAAGTATGCATACATAATATCATAAGCAATTAAATAAAGACTACATATTCATACTAAGGCTCGTGGACTCGACCAAGTAAAAGAAATTAGTTATGAACAATCATTAAACAAAATATTTTTATGAACATGGATAGAAAACACTTTGAAAATAAACTTGAATCGTCAAAGGCTCTCTAAGCCGGATTCTCCAAAGTAGTGCGTGTGTTCTCCCTGATGGCTAAATAGCCTTATTTATACTACTACAAAATCCTACCTAGAAAAGGTCTTCTAAACACTAGGAAACATCTAGGAAACATAATAGAATGAGATAACTAGGAAACAAAAGGTTTCCTATTTGAACTGAAATTTGGACTTCTCAGAAAATCAGACTTTTGACCAACCAAGTCTTCTCTGATTTGGTCCCAAAAGATCTCTTTTAAAATCTTGAGACGTCCTAACAAATCCTCAGAAGGGATCTTCCTCAAAATAGGCCATCTTGACCTACAACATACCCAAAACGTCCAGAAATGTCAATTTGAGAAAGTTGTGTGTTGGGCCTTTATTTCATTGCCACGGTCAAACAACATAGTAGAAAAATCTAAAATTTTGACAGAATCATCTTGAAACAATCACAAACATCCTCCAATTGAAATCACTCCAAAATTCATCTGTTTGATCATTTTTTTCTTAAGAGGAAGTCGAATGTCCTACATTAGAAATACATAACAAAATATCAAAATTATCACAAAATAACTAATAAATTATAACTAAGAATATGGTAAAGTATATAGTATAATATCGACTCATCATTGCGCTCACTCCTCACCCTTTATTTTGCAGACGAGTTATTTGGTAAGACAGGTGCTAGACAAGCTAAGGTAGTGTTAGACATAGGAATTTAAGGATTTAAATGATTTTTGTACAATTGTAAGGGTTTTCAGATAATTCGTATAAGACAATTTCGTTTTTCTTATTATTTTACTTTTGTTCGCACATGGGACGCGGGGTTACATTCTTGACATGATAGAAGGGTTAGCTATACATTTGGTTTTCATTCTGCCATTGCAAGTTTCCAATCCCATCAATGGAAAGGTTTCCACTCCTAGTGAGAACAACTCCTGATTTTGTACCACGTTAAATCGAAGTCGATAAATTTAGATAGAACACCAGCCAAAATAAAGGCCCATTTTATATGGAGTATAACATTCGCTAATTAAACTTTTGTTTTATTTTCTGTAGATAAGAATCTTCTTTAAAGCTTTCACAATCAAAACCCGATAACCAAATGATTGAACATAAGAGGCAAATGACTCCTAGTGATGAAATTCTCCTAGAACTAGGGACAAATTTCGATCCAAACGTCCTTGCTACTATGAGTTCTATGATTGCTGTGAATTCTATTGAACCATGAATACTTGATTCAGGGGCGAGCCATCTTGTCCTTAATACGTTACATAGCATGGAGGTGGAAAGAAACCTAAAACTAGGGTAACTATGCCTGAGAATGGGGAACAATTCTTGTGCTTCTGTGCGCATGTTATAGGCAAAGAGGAGGATTTACTAAGGGACCAGGGTGGTCTCGGGACGACCCAGGAGCTCGGATAAATGGCTGTGAGAACCTCCTAGGACCACCCAAGTCTAGGCAGTGGTAGAGAAGAGCAGCAGCCATGGCTGCTGCGCTGTGCAAAACTGAAGGAGGAAGAAGAAAGGGTTTTTTTTTTTTTTTTTTTTTTTTTAAATGACTTGACCAAAATGACATCGTTTTGAGCCAAGTCATTAAAAAAAATTTAAAACCCACGTGATAGCACTCACCATCTTTTATTAAAAAGTCAAACAATTTGAAATTTAATAAAAGGCCATGGCTTTTCATTAGTCTGCTTTCAATCAAATTCAAGTTTATCAAATATAATATACCTAATTACCTGCTGCTTCTATTCCTCATGCCACCTAAGCTAGCGAAGGCCATCAACATCAATTTCAGAATTTCTGTACGTTTTCTAGTTTAGTGTTAGTTCATATATATTTATTGTTAATTTGTTATGATTTTTAGTTTTAGTTTTTTATTTTATTTTTGAAGAACTCTAATTAAAAACAAAAGGTTGAATAGTGAATACATATATGTAAGGGTCTTTGATAATGGTTGGTAAGGGTTTTTGATAAAAAGCTAAACAATCACACACTAATGGGTTTTAAACTAAGTTCAACCTTATTCATTGTTAATTTCTTAGGATTTTTCATATCTATTTTAGTGTTAGTTCATATGACACACCCCGGCTGAGATCAAGGTATGCTGGCCATCACGTGAGAGTGACGTAGCCATGTGCGCAGTGCGGAAGCAATAAAGATAAGAATTATACGAATAATTAAAAACCAAATTACTAGAGTGCACTATTAAACAGGAAGTGATAGGAGTTAGTTACAACAGTAAACACTCCTGAGCAGAGCATATTAAGTCTAGGTGCAGTCCAGTAGGACAAGTACTAATTATACAGTACCAGGAATGTCCTACTAATATTTAGGTAGGTCAGAACCGCCGACGTCCTCAAGCCACCAATAGCAAGCTTACTTAAAACTTGGAGGTGCGCAAAACAGAAAACGTCAGTGGGCGAAAACAAATGTTTTACAAAATCATTTTCTTTATCAATATATCCAACCCCTCGCTCTAAAACATGTATAATTTTTCCCATAATCAAATATATGTCATGCCAATATATAACAGAGTAAGCAATTCAGGTAAGAATAAATTCATAGAAATATGATATGTTAGTCCGAACCTCTGTGGTAGTCTGTACGGCTGAATTCATAGCTCAAAGTCAATCTAGCCGGAGTCACTACAATGACCTATACGGCAATATACTACACATAAGTCGAAACCACTAAAAAGGGGACTGTACGACAAGATTGGGTGTAATATAATTATGCTCAATTTTACTCTCTCATAATAGTCGGGTGATAAGACTGTGCACTTAAGTTGGATCCAATATGAGCATATAGTGCGGGAGGTGACGTAAATAAATAGGCCTATACTTCATATCTATGGCTAAATCACAATCACCCTAGGTGTACTTTTATGAGCTCATCATCATTCAATCACATATCACATCATCGATGATTCACATAGCCAAACATAACTTATCTGAACTTACCTGTGCCTCCACAGCACCACATTTATATATATATATATGCAACCATGAAATGCAAATTCAGAATATAAAAGCATTTGGCATATTATTTCAAAGCATACTTTCCTTAAAAATGCATTTTTGGGAATTATATCAAGTATATAAACATATACTGAAAACAAAAGCCCACTCACTAGTATGTCGACGGGTCGTAACCCCCGAGTCGCTCGTGGATACGATCGTCCTCGGGATAAGTCTCACCTCTATGCAAATTAACTATAAAAATGTTATTTTAAAGCACATAGGCAAAACTAGCTAATAACTTCTCATACATAGCTCAAAATGGGTATATGAATATTGTTGATGCACAAAATTAGTGAGGACTTTGGTACAACATAAAATGTTAAGTTTGTGACCTTCGCTAGATTGCTCCTGTCACTAGTGTGGATAAGTATGTAAATGGATAGGGACAAGGAAGCAAACACAAGATGTACGTGGTTCACCCAGATTGGCTACGTCCACGGAGGAGAGGATTTCTCATTAATTGTGAAGGGTTTACACAAGTACATAGGTTCAAGCTCTCCTTTAATGAGTACTAGTGAATGATTTAGTACAAATGACATTAGGAAATATTGTGAGAGAATGATCTCTATTTATAGAAGAGAGTTCCTAGTTTCATTCTGACATTGACACGTGTTGTGTTGTGATTGGCTTCTGATGTTGACATGTGTCACGCTATGATTGGCTTCTGATGTCGACACGTGTTGCGCTGTGATTGACCTCCTGGTTGGAGGGAAACTCTTTTGGGTTCTTGACGGTATAACGTTGACCGGTGCTCAGTAGTTTTGGGATTGGTCAAGTATGGTACAAACTGTGCTCCCCTATGTTCTTGAGTGAGGGAAGCTCCTCAGTTTGGGACTTGCAAGATCCAAGCCATTGAGTAATCATGAAACTTCTAAGTACCGAAGTGTGGTATCATTTTCACTTGCCTTATCTGTCTCATATGTAGATGTGACATCTTCTTTGGAAGTACTTTTCCTCCATCCAGGGGTGGTATTTTTAACAGATGAAGATGCACAAGGTAATGTATCAATTTCACTAGAAGCTTACTTGTAGTTTCAGGCTTGGACAAGTGCGATACAAACCCTATAGTAGTCCCCCAAGTCGCCGAGCTAGGAGATTTGCCGAAGGAGGTAACAGACATGGTAAGCAATCAGACTTCCAAGCAAGCAACCTAGATCGGAGGTTCGACTTCGACTTCCGGTTGATTGTTCTTCTTCTCCTTGTGTTGTAAACAGCAACAAGGATAAGGAGAAGCAAATGGAGAAGAGATGATATGAGATACTTTTGCTTTTGAAGAAGTAACTTTCCACAGGCTTATTCTTGAACTGAGCTGAAGGGTTTTCTGGTTTCCTCCAGAGTATAAGGCCAACTCAAGAATTTGAGGGTCAAAACAAGTTCATCAAATCTAGAGTACGTGCGACCCTGATGATATGGGATACTTTTGCTGTTGACAAAGTAGTGGATGTATCGGCACGTGTTCTGTTACGTTTGTCTCCACATGCTTCTTTGTATCCTTCTCACTTGCCCTATCTGTTCCTCAAGCAGATGTGGTATTTTCTCTATAAGCATAAGATGTTGAAGATGAGTACTCGAAAGCAATGTCAGGTAAGTAATCAGGCAAAGGGTTCTAGGTAGTCAATTCCTGACTGGAAGCTTGATTCCAAATGCTGACTGATTGCTCTATTTCTTCTTGTCTTGCAGATAAGAACAAGGCCAAAGGAAAAGACAGGGAAAAAGCATGAAATGGGATACTCTTGCTTTTAACCCTGATGATATGAGATGCTCTTGCTCTGGTATGGCTTGTTTGCAGAGGTATTATCGAGGGCAAAAGAAGCTGAGTATTTCAAGAGACTCTGCTGAGACTGCCCTCTCGGATGTGAAGAAAAGTTGAGCATTTTTTTTTATTTGTAGATCTGCCTGGCTGTGGAGGATGAAGGTCGACATATTTAGGAATTGTCCCAACAGCGAGTGGTAACACTGTTTCTTTACCCTTCTCGGTCATAGCAATGTACTGGGAGCTGCAAGATTCACATGTTTTAACTTTGTCAAAGCACTTTGAAAAAGTGGTCTGTGGTATCTGGAAAGCTGATGTTGCGTGTGAAGATTGCAGACAAGCTTTATGCAAGGAAATCTAGCTCTCAAAGTTCAGAAAGCGGTGCCTCTTCGATTTTCGAACAAGCAATCCTTTCGAGGATCTAGCTCTCGAGATTCAGAGAACGGTACCTCTTCGATTTTTGAGAAAGTAATCCTGTTGGGAGTCTGGCTCTTGAGATTCGAAGAGCGGTGCCTCTTCGATTTTTGAGCAAGTAATTCTGTTGGGAGTCTGGCTCTCGAGATTCGAAGGGTGGTGCCTTTTCAATTTTTGAGCAAGTAATCCTATTGGGAGTTTGGCTCTCGAGATTCAGAGAGCTGTGCATCTTCGATTTTTTAGCAAGCAATCTTGTTGGAAGTGTTTTCTCGAATGTGAGTAAAGCTTGGGCATTTTTGCCAATCTGCCTTGCAACGGAGCACGGAGGTTGACACATATAGGGACTTTCCAGTTATCAAGCAGTGGTGTTGTTCATTTACCCTTGTAGGTAATAGTAGAGTAGCTGGACCTTCAAAATTTATGTGTCTAAACTTTGTCAGAGATCTTTGGCAAAGTTATTTGTGGTACCCGAGAAGCTGATGTTTGCGTGTGGAGAGTGGTGCCTCTTGAACCAACGGCCCTGTTGCCCTTTCTTTTATAAGGGCATCAATTGTGTGCAAGAAGTACGCTCAGAGAGTTATTACTTGTAGAAATTTTCCCCTTATTTTCGTACTTCAGAGATTTATTAGACCTCATTTCTCCTTCATCATTTCTAAAAATGTCTGGCCCATCTGACCGTCGTTTTGACTTGAACTTTGGCGAAGAGGCAGCCATGCCTCCTCATGACAACATATGGCGCCCATCCTTCTTATCCCCTACTGGTCCTCTTACCGTCGGGGACTCTGTGATTAAGAATGATATGACCGCTGCGGTGGTGGCCAGGAACCTTCTCACTCCTAAAGATAACAAACTACTTTCCAAACGGTCTGATGAGTTGGCTGTTAAGGATTCTTTGGCTCTCAGTGTTCAGTGTGCAGGTTCTGTGTCTAATATGGCCTAACGCCTATTTGGTCGAACCCGCCAAGTTGAATCATTGGTGGCTGAAATGATAAGTCTCAAATAGGAGATTAGAGGGCTCAAGCATGAGAATAAACAATTACACAGGCTCGCACATGACTATGCTACAAACATGAAGATGAAGCTTGACCAAATGCATGAATCTGATGGTTAGATTTTACTCGATCATCAAAGGTTTGTGAGTTTGTTCTAAAGGCATTTATCGCCTTCGTCTTCCAGGGCTGTACCGAGTAATGAAGCTCCAAATGATCAACATTTAATGGCCCTTCCTTCTAAGGTTCTGTCTAGTACTGAGGCTCTGAATGATCACCCTCTGGTGCCTTCTTTTTCTGGGGCTCTGCCGACTGCTGAGACTTCTCCTGAGCAACCTTTGTGAAAGCTCCCTCTTGTTTGTTTATTTTGAATCATGTGTATGTACATATTTGTAACTTATCGGAGATATCAATAAATAATTTTTGCTTCATTTCAACGTATTGTGTTAAATACACCAAAGCATTCTTCACTAAGTTCTTTGAATTTTTTCTTTTGTTGAAGCTTGTATGTTGAAGCTTTGTGAGTGAAGCATGTATGTTGAGGTAGTGCTCCCTTAACTTCCCGAGTGAGTAAAACTTCTCAGTTGGAGACTTGAAAAATCCAAGTCACTGAGTTGTCGTGAGACTTCCGAGTATCAAGGTGCAGTAGCATATGGTAGGAGTCCCCCAAGTCTCTGGTCGAGGGAGTTGACGAATGAGGCATTTCCTTTCTAAGTGGTAGCCCAAACCTCCTCCTTCATCTATATTTGTTATGAAAGTTGTTAAGCCCAAAGAAGATAAGGCCTAGGCAAGGGTGAAAAAAAAGGGGGCCTAGGCTTTTTTTTTTTTTTTTTTTTTTAATTTTCAATTCGAATTTTTGAATTTTCAAATTTCCAAATATATATATATATATATATATATATATATATATATATTTAAGCTTTGGTGTTGAAGCTTTGTTGGTAAAGCTTTGAGGTTGAAGCTTTGTTGGGTATCATGAATTGATTTTGCTTCACATTATCTTGATCAAGATAGTGTGAAGCTTTTGTGTTGAAGCTTTGTAGGTGAAGCTTTTGTGGGTGAAGCTTTTATGGTGGGTGAAACTTTTGTTGGTGAAGCTTTTATGGGTGAAGCTTTTGTAGGTGAAGCTTTTGTGGTGGGTGAAGATTTTGTGGGTGAAGCTTTTGTGGGTGAAGCTTTTGTTGGTGAAACTTTTATGGGTGAAGCTTTTGTGGGTGAAGCTTTTATGGTGGGTGAAGCTTTTGTGGGTGAAGCTTTTGTGGTGGGTGAAGCTTTTGTGTTCAAACTTTGTAGGTGAAGCTTTGGAGTTGAAGCTTTGTAGGTGAAGCTTTAGAGTTGAAGCTTTTTAGGTGAAGGTTTGGAGTTGAAGCTTTTGTTGGGTACCATGAATTGATTTTGCTTTACACTATCTTGATCAAGATAGTTTGAAGGTTTTGAGAATTTGTAGTTGTCCTCCATTGATGAAGCTTTTGTTTGTGAAGCTTTTGTGGTGAAGCTTTGTTGGGTACCATGAATTTATTTTGCTTTCCACTATCTTGATCAAGATAGTGTGAGGCTTTTCAGAATTTGTAGTTGTCCTCCATTGGTGAAGCTTTTGTGGTGAAGCTTTGTTGGGTATCATGAATTGATTTTGCTTCACACTATCTTGATCAAGATAGTGTGGAGCTTTTGAGAATTTGTAGTTGTCCTCCATTGATGAAGCTTTGTTGAATTTCCTTTTTTTTTTTTTTTTTTTTAATTTTTTTTTTTTTTTTTTTTTTTTTTTTTTGGAAAACTAGAAATTTGAAAGTATGGGAGAGACAACATATACAATTTTTTCTTCCATACTGTTGAGCAAGAGATTGTGATGCAAGCCACACCTTGTAATAATCGAAGGTTTGGATGAACCATATAAATGGAATTTGCTTCGAACAGTCTTGATCAAAAGTGTGTGAAGCTTTCTACGAGTTGTAGTTGCTCTTCATTGATGAAGCTTTTGTTGGCACCATAAATTGGTTTTGCTTCACACTGTCTTCATCAAGAGTGTGTAAAGCTTTTAAGAATTGTAGTTGAACTCCTTTGATGAAGCTTCTGTTGGCACCATAAAGTGGTTTTACTTCACACTGTCTTGATCAAGAGTGTGTGAAGCTTTTGGGAATTGTGGTTGAACTCCTTTGATGGAGCTCTTGTTGGCACCATAAATTGGTTTTGCTTCACACTGTCTTGATCAAGAGTGTGTGAAACTTTTGAGAATTGTTGTTGCCCTCCATTGATGAAGCTCTTGTTGGCACAATAAATTGGTTTTGCTTCACACTGTCTTGATCAAGAGTGTGTGAAGCTTTCAAGAATTGTGGTTGAACTCCTTTGATGAAGCTCTTATTGGCACTATAAATTGGTTTTGCTTCACACTGTCTTGATCAAGAGTGCGTGAAGCTTTTGAGAATTGTGGTTGAACTCCTTTGATGAAGCTTTTGTTGGCACCATAAATTGGTTTTGCTTCACACTATCTTGATCAAAAGTGTGTGAAGCTTTTGAGAATTGTGGTGGCCCTCCATTGATGAAGCTCTTATTAGCACCATAAATTGCTTTTGCTTCACACTATCATGATCAAGAGTGTATGAAGCTTTTGAGAATTGTGGTTGAACTCCTTTGATGAAGCTCTACTTGTCACCATAAATTGGTTTTGCTTCACACTGTCTTGATCAAGAGTGTGTGAAGCTTTCTACGAGTTGTAGAGTTTGCATTGTTATAGAGGAGAAATGTTTGAAGCATATGTGATGCGAAAATTATCTTAACACACAAATTTAACCCTCTTTTGACAATTGTATTACAAGTATAAGTAGGGATCATTCTGGACCGGGGATTAGAAGGGCTTGCTAATAACCTCTAAGCTGACTCAAAAACATAAAACTAAACTTAAAAACACTTAACAAGACTCATAAGACTCAAAACAAACTTAAAATACTCAAAACAGCTAAAACAACCAAATAAACTTAAACTAGACACTAGAAATGACTTTGGACGAAAATTGACTTTTACTTGAATCAAAACACTTAAAAATACGAACTAAAATGGATGTGAAACACTTTGAAACAAGAAACTAAAAGGGGGGTTTTGATTTGGATGAACTTGAAACAAACAAACAAGTATGAAAAACTAGACAGATTGTAAAACGAATGTGAGAAATAAGATGATGGATGGGATAGCTAGAGGTTTTTTCTTCATACATGATATGTATGCAAACAACTTGGTTTCCAGTTACTACTTCATTGAATTATGAATGACAATGCTCAAAATTTACCGTGACATCACTAGTTAACTCTCAGATTTTCCTTGTTTTATTGGATTGGATGACATCATTCGACAACCCAAAACATTCTTCAAAAGTTACCTACATGACATCATAATAGAGATACTATCAAAGATCATTACGTTTAATGAAAATCATAAGCATTGACAAAGCACTTGCAACTATGACATCATGTCACTCATGCTAGGAATTGAACTTAACGCGATCGTTTATAAGCGACCTTCACTACATGTGAATATAAGTTTGTAAGGATTATGTGAAACTTCCTTATATTCTAGTAACGGATTTATGCATGCCAATTAAGTGTCGACCCTTAATTAACATATACAAATAAGTTATCAATCAAATAGTTAAGCCAATTGCATTCACGATTCAAGAGTTCATAACTGGAATTTATCAAATTATATTGCACACATAATCATGGCTTTGAAATCACCTCTAGCCAAGAGGGGTTTAGCTACTCATATTTACAACAAAACGAAAGGAAATGAATTTAAACATTAGAAACAAAAGAAAGAAAGCACCTAGACGCTCCCACGATCCAAGTTGGACAGCAAGCACGTCCAAACACTTTCCTTCCTTTTCTTTGCTACAGCACAAGGTGTTGGTGAGTGTTTGAAGGTTTGTTTGTATGGAGGAATGGATGTGAAGATGAATGGATGTGTTTGGATGAAGGTTGTGTTGAAATGGGAGTGAATGATCTAACCAAGTATCAACTCAATTTATGTTACACACACTTCCTTTTATAGAGGAAGTGCATGGCAATGGAGGGGAACATGGAGTGGTGTAGCAATTGAGTGCAATGATGCATGAAATCTGAAATAATGGAGGGAAGAAGGAATGGTGTAGCAATTGAGTGCAATGATTCAATGTAATGATGCATGAAATCTGAAATCTGAAATGATGGAGGGAACAAGGAATGGGGTAGCAATTGAGTGCAATGATTCAATGTAATGATGCATGAATCTGAAATGATGGAGGGAACAAGGAATGGTGTAGTAATTGAGTGCAATAATTAAATGTAATGATGCATGAAATCTGAAATGATGGAGGGAACAAGGAATTGTGTAGCAATTGAGTGCAATGATTCAATGTAATGATGCATGAAATTTGAAATAATGAAGGGGACAAGGGTGATTATGCATGGCATGGGTGGAAAGGTGAGTAAGTGGTGAATCAATAAGTGCAAGGAATCTGGTGCATGAAGGGGACAAGGGTGATTATGCATGGCATCGGTGGAAATGTGAGAAAGTGGTGAATCAATGAGTACAAGAAGGTGAAAGGATATTGTGCACATGGTAGACAAAGGAAAGGAAGTGGAATGATGCAACAAATGAGTCAATGGAGGGAACATGGATGATGATGCACGACATAGGAATCCAAAGGGAGTGCAATGGTGGTGCACGACAATGATGGAAATGTGAATGGTGGAGTGACACCCCTTTGTGGTTGAGCTCTTTGTCCTTTTTACATTAATTCTTCTTTCTCTTTAACAAATTCCTAGCCTCTTTAGTCTTCAATTTCATCCATCCACCTTGCTCCATGCATGTGCTATTCATTCCAAGCCCAAAACTGCTCCAAAATGCACCAAAATGCATCTTATTGTTTTATAAGGCCTATGGACATACAAACACACGAAAATAGCTTAAAATACATAATTAACTAAGAAATAACAACATAAATGCACGAGAACAAGCTAACTCAGTCGCATAAATATGCTCCTATCAAATCCCCCCACACTTAGCTTTTGCTAGTCCTCTAGCAAAACAAAACAAACGAAACAAACAAAACACAACCTAGATCTTCCAACATTTGCCTTAGGGATTTTTAATGAAACATGACATGTTAAAAAATTATCATTCCCACAGATTTTGGTCATCTTTACACTTGAGCACATACTTAATCACAGTCACCACTTACTAGTTCACAATTAACCAATTAAAACAATGTTTTGAATGTAGTAACATGCCTTAGAGAATTTGCTCAATTTCTTACAAGATACTCTCTATTTTCACACACATTTTCTGACTACACACCCTACACTAGTATATGTGAGAAGATTGATGTAAACACGAAAGACTAGGACTCACATATGTTATAACAAAGAAAGCAATTTTTTTGGAGTTATTAAGCATGTTTAGATATGATCTCATGAATGAAATACTACTACTTAGATGCGAGAACTAGTGACACCATATGCTCATACCAATTTCGAACTCCACAAATTGAAACACATAACACTCAAGATTGAAGTCAAGGGTTGTAACAGGGCTTGGGGGTAATGGCTAATAAAGAAAGGATAGGAATAACAAACGTTCTTAAAGCGATAGCAAGCAAAGCAATGGAATAGATACTTGGAATTCACTTTAGAATGCATAATCAACTTTTAAATACAAAGGGAAGATTCATGCAACACTTAGGGTCGAATTCAATGTTTTGGACCCTTTTTAACAAACAACACTTTAGAGCTATTTTTCATACTCTTTTCAATTCTTTTTTTCTTTTCACTCTTTTTTTTCTTTTATACCCATGCCTTATTAAGGACTTTGGTACACACACACACACAAGAATCACTTCCCCCACACTTGCTTTCTGCAATACATTGATAAAAAAGGAGTTCATTTTAAGTCATGCTTTACTACGCTTTAAGAACAAGGGTATGGATGGTCCTAAAATTAGGCTAGGTAAGAATAGTGTGGATTAACAAAGAACATAGGCTTAACAAGGCTCAACGGGGTTAAACTTAAACATATAATGAAATAGAGGCACGACAATTTGGCTTTGGTGGTCATTACACAACTTCATCTTGAATATGTGTTATGCAAATCAATAGCATGCTTTGAATGAAATAGGCATGAGTTCTAGCATTTGGAACTAAATGATGAAACGCCTTCTAAGTAGCAACCAAGCAAAGAATAATGAGATCATGCAACGACTTTAGAAAACAATGCTGCACAGATTATTAACTCTCCAAATAAACGTTTAGGCTCAAGTCTCACAAGGTTGTAGTGTTCATTTGAGTTCCTTCCTTCAAGCATGTTACAAAAACTAATTTTTCCTTTATGATTTCATGTGAATTCATAAATTATAACCATAACCAAGCATACACCAAAGAGTAAATAAAATTTTTATCCATGTTTATAACTCTCTTTAACAGTCATGTAATTAAAAACCAAATCCTCATCATTGTGTTAGAAGGTACCCTAAGACACAAATAAACACACAAAAACAACTCTTTTTGGGTTTTTCAAAACAATTTTTCAAATTTTTATGAGATTTTCGGATTTTTATGTCAAAACACACTAAAACACTCCAAAACAGCTTAAAAATACTTACAAACAGCAAGGAACAACACTAGAAGTAATGGGTGATAAACTCATACGAATTTCAGGCAAAACAATGGTTACCCCCCCCCCCAACATTTAAATCAAACATTGTCCTCAATGTTTCAAGCATAAACTCACACAAAAACAAGCAAACAAACAAACAACGAATAAACATGACAAGTAGAACAAAGTAAAAACCAGATAGAGTAGAGTTTAAGAACGCAAATCTGATTTTGGAGATAAATGATCGTGTTGACTTTCCACATATTTGATCTCGAACTGGTTTGGAATTCTGAGCGAGGAATATTAGAGTTCCTTGGTTGTGCAGTCTACATTCTTCTCTGCTTGTTTCTTCTGCACGACAGGCAGACACGAGGTAGAGGTGATGGTCTGTTTCTTTCTTCAATCTTTCCAAGTGCCGACCATTTGCTTTCTTTCTCCTTGTCCCTAGCTGAGGATGAATTGGCCCATTGTCTCCATATGCTTCGAGGCATCATTTTCACTTCCCTTATCTGTTCCCAAGGCAGATGTGGTAGCTTGAGGAAGCATAAGATGTTGAAAATGAGTACTCGAGAGCAAGGCTAGGTAAGCAACCAGGAAGGGGTTCCAGGCAGTCGGTTCCAGATCGGAAGATTGATACCAAGTGTTGGCTGATTGCTCTCTTTCTCCTTGTCTCGCAGGTGAAAAACAACGACAAGAAGAAGGACAGGCAGAAAGCATGATATGAGATACTCTTGCTTTCAACCTTCATGATATGAAATACTTTGCTTTTGATAGGTTATTTGCAGAGGTATCCCAGGGAATAAAGAACACTAAGTGACTCGAGAGGTATGTCTGCCTTGCAATGAAGGGTGAAGGTCGACATTTATATGAATTAATACCCGGTACTATTCTTTCACTCTTTTCGGCAACCGTTGGATGATTGAATAGTAATCTTCACATGCTTTTTACGTCACCGGAAATCTTTGACAGATTGCCCGTAATTCCGCAAGGCTGAGTATGCATATGACAGATGCTGACATGTCTGGAAAAGCAAATGCCTCTTCGATATCTGAAATCGGCGCTTCGATAAATTCCCCGTGACTTCCGCAAGCTGAGTGTGCATGTGACAGATGCTGACACGTTTGGAAAAGCAAATGCCTCTCTGATTTCTGAACTTGCCTCTTCGATTTTTTAGCATCGTTGAGTGCAGAGGTTACATGTGACAAGTGCGGATAAATCTGGAAAAGAGGATGGCCCGTGGTTTCTGAGCAAGCCCATTTTTTGAGAAAGCTAGTGCCTCTTCAATTTTTGAATTAGCCTCTTCGATTTCTAAGCTCGCCTTTTCGATCTCTGAAATCCCGTCGATGCTGATTTTTATAGAGGATAAGCAGTTCGTTTCTAAGCACACTTGAATTTCTGCCCGTAGAAACTCCCTTCATTGCACTTTTAAGATCTTGATTTGTTCGACCTCTTCTTTCTTCAACACCTTTGAAAATGTCTGGCACCTCCGACCGTCGTTTTGACTTGAACCTTGGTGAATAGGCATCCATGCCTTCTCGAGACAACATATTGTGCCCCTCCTTCATATCCTCTACTGGTCCTCTTACAGTTGGGGATTCGGTGATAAAGAATGATATGATCGCTGCGGTGGTGGCTCGGAACCTTGTCACTCCCAAAGATAACAGACCACTTTCCAAATGGTCTGATGAGTTGGTTGTTAAGGATTCTTTGGCTCTCAGTGTGCAATGTGCATGTTTTGTGTCTAATATGGCCCAACGTCTATTTGCTCGAACCCATCAAGTTGAATCATTGGCGGTTGAAGTGATGAGTCTCAAATAGGAGATTAGAGGGCTCAAGCATGAGAATAAACAGTTACACATGCTTGCACATAACTATGCTACAAACATGAATAGGAAGATTGACCAGATGCAGGAATCTGATGGTCAGATTTTACTTGATCATTAGAGGTTTGTGGGTTTGTTCCAACAGCATTTGCCTTCGTCTTCTAGGGCTATACCGATTAGTGAAGCTCCAAATGATCAACCTCTGATACCTTTTCCTTCTGTGGCTCTATTGACTGCTAAGGCTTCGCCGACTACTGAGACTTCTTCTAAGCAGCCTTTGTGAAGGCTCCCTCTTGTATTTTTCTGCCTTCTGTTCATTTTCAATGAATTTTAATGTAAAATACCTTGCATATCTGTCAATGTTTCAAAAATAAAACCACACCAAAAATAATTAAACAAGCAACAAATAAAAATGATAATCATGGCAAAATAAAATTGCAGAAAATGGAAGGTTTTTAGGAACGCAAAACATGGGTTGCCTCCCAAGAAGCGCTTGCTTTAACGTCTTACAGCCGGATGAAACTTCCTTCTAAGCTTAGATAGGGCCCATGGCACTGAGTGGGATTTCTTCCACAATCTGCCTCATATCAATCTCATAGTATAGCTTCAGGCGATGCCCGTTCACTTTGAATTCGTTGTCATTCCTTAAGCTTTTAACTTGGACTGCACCATGGGGAAAAACATTAGTGACTATAAATGGCCTAATCCACTTTGTTTTCTCCTTGTAAATTCGCGCATTCTAATAGGCTTCGTTCCGTATCTCCTCAAGTTCATTCAGTTGGAGCTTCCTATTCATTCCAGCAGCATCTAAGTCCAAATTGAATGTTTTCATAGCCCAGTGCGCTTTATGCTCCAGTTCCACAGGTAAGTGACACGGCTTGCCCAATGGTACGATTGCAAAAGTGGGAGCATCAATTGCTTATCAACACCCTCGGCATGCCAAATCTAGAAAAGATGTTAGCCTTGATAAAATATGCCACCACTCTAGAATCGTTAGTACAAGTGGCTTTGGCTTCCACCTATTTCGACACATAATCAACGGCTAGCAAAATATAAGTAAAACCATATGAGGGCGGAAAGGGTCCCATGAAATCCATACCCCATACATCCAAGATCTCCACATTAAAGACGGGGGTTTGCGGCATTTGGTCCTTGGCACCTATTGTACCTATTCTTTGGCATCTATCACAAGTTATACAAAATGTTCTAGCATCCTTAAACAATGTAGGCCAATAGAAAACACTCTCTAACCTTAAGGGCTGTCTTTTGGGTGCCAAAATGACCCCCACATGCATAACTATGGCAAAATGCAAGAATTGAATTAAACTCGGAATTGTGCACACATCTACGAATAATCTGGTTAGGGCAATACTTCCACAAATATGGATCATCCCACACATAAAATCGTGCATCATTTCTGAGTTTATCACGCTTGTATTTATCTAGAGTGCTAGGAACTTGTTTTGTGACCAAATCAGCATACCAGGGCTCACTTACCCCTAGGTGTTGGAAGTATGCCTACAAAGCCACTCATTTGATGTAATAGCTTTTGGAATACTTATTGTATTAAACTATTATATGTTTAATAAAGGGCAAAGCTTAATGTTAATCACTATTTATTGTATCATGTGTTTAAGCAATAAGGGAATCCAAGGAATGTATGTGATCTAAGAGATAAGTGATTTAAGTTAGTTAGATTAACGAGACCTTTCTCTTATGTTCATTCCTAAAACGTTCCTAGCCATAGGATTGCCAATTGGGCATTGACAATCCGCTAAGGCTAGTATGTGTTATGTCAACTTAAGTGTGAGTATGACTAGCCTCAAGTCATTTAGTGTTGGACACTAAGACAAACACATAGGTGCTCGAAAGAGTACTCGAGTACACTGAACAACAATAAAAAGAAAGTTTGAACATACATGTCATGTAAGAACTCGTTAGTTACAATATGCAAAGTAGTCCTTTGACCTGAGACATCATAGATGTCTAATGGTTAGGTCATTGATCTTTGATCATGTCAAAGGCATTCCATCGAGAGTGTCCACGACATTGTTGGGGTCAAGCTATCTAGTCATGTAGGCATATGAATGCACAACAAGGGATCTCTAACCTTCCATGGTGGAAGGAGAATACTTTAAGGTATGATTCAGGAGTCTTTGGCCAAAGCATACGAATATGACTTAGGAAGTATGTTCCAAATCATATTCAATTGAATCATATAAAGAAGTATCACATTGGATAGTAGACATGAAACAAACTATGACTCAAACAATGTGATTAAGAGTATTGTATTAGAGAAGAACCGTATTGCATTGTAATTGTAACTGGATAGGTTCTCCAACCACTTCTACTTAGCTTGGGTAGCCATGACATACTGTTAGGTGTCACTCATGATTTGTGGAAGCCCTGAAGATTAGCAAACACTAATCTTCAACAAAGGGAGAATTGAAATGTTGTTTCAATTCACAATCGATCGTTAAGAGTAACAATCGTCCACTGCCTCGCTAATTAGAACCTAATGGATCGTACACCGAGTAAGGATGAAAGTGAAGAAATATAAATGAGATGGATAAGCAATTAAATGGTTCAATTGAGAATCGTCAAGATTAATTAATTAGTTAATTAATTTTACGAAAGGTTCGTATTGGGCTTTTAAGTTAGTTTTGGGCTTCGGGGTCCAAAAGGGTTTGGTCCACTAGGCCCATTATGTTTAAGTTGTATAACAACTAAAAAAAATATGGGCAAATAGCCCAATCACTTAAAATGGCCGGCCATAGTGGGGGAAGTGGGAAGTTTTGCTTAGTTTCAAGTTTGCCACTCACCTAAGAAAAGAGATATAAAAGCATCTTTGTAGCTTTTACCTCATTAGGGTTTTTCTTGAGACCAAGATGAGAAACACTTTCTCTCTTTTTCTCTAAAGGAGGTCGGCCACTTAGAGAAGATATAGCTAGCAATCTTTTCTTCTCTAAGTCATCCATTTCATCTTCACACCTCATCCTTGATGTAGAGACTTAGAGACACCAAATCTTTGGTGTTTTTGAAGATCCTTTCCTCACATCCTCAAGGAGCAAAGGAGCATCAAAAGGTAGAAAATCACAAGGAGGATCCAAGGCGCTAGGAGGTGACTTGAAGGCCCTCCACTTGGGTGAATCCCTTGTGTAAACAAGGATGAGCTTCAAGGGTAATGAATCTCTAAATCCTTCCTTCTCTTTAATGTTGTTAAAGAGTCTTGTGGTTCACCATTCACTAGGCTTTGAAAGTCATGGGTTTTAGAATTGTTTTTGAATGCATGCCTACTTTAATATGTTAATAGTTTGCATATGTGTTCAAATATTCTCACATGTTCTTAGCTAGGACAAAATTTTTCCTTTACTAGAAACAGCAATTGCTTGTCAGGAAAGGTCTCTAGAATGGGGAAGGAGTCCTCATCGTGCACCAAACGGCTGAGGTGGTTAGCCACCACATTTTCACTCCCCTTTTTGTCTCTTATTTCAATGTTGAACTCTTGAAGTAGGAGCATCCAACGAATCAGCCTTGGTTTGGTCTCCTTCTTGGTGAGAAGATACTTCAACGCTGCATGGTCAAAATATACAATCACTTTAGTGCCAAGTAAGTATGAACGAAATTTATCTAAAAAAAATACAACCGCAAGAAGTTCTTTCTCAATGGTAGAATAATTCAATTGAGCATCATTTAGGGTTCGGGAAGCGTAGTGGATGACGTGGGGCTGTTTGTTCCTCCTTTGGCCTAAAACAGCACAAATGGCATAATCGGATGCATTACACATCTACTCAAATGGAAGGCTCCAATCTGGTGGCATGATGATGGGGGCCGAAGTCAACATGTCCTTGAGGGTTTTGAAAGCGGTGTCACACTCCTTGTTGAACTCGAAGGCTACTTCTTTTTGGAGTTAACGGCAAAGGGGTTGAGCGATAAAATCCTTGATGAATCTCCTATAAAATTCTGCATGGCCAAGAAAATAACGAACCTCTCACACCGAAGTGGGAGAGGGTAAGTGACGTACAAGATCTATTTTAGATTTATCAACCTCAATCCTTTTTTCTGATATGATATGCCCCAAAATTATACCTTGTTTTACTATAAAATGGCATTTTTCCTAATTCAAGACAAGATTAGTTTTGATGCATCGTTGTAAGATCAAAGTAAGATTATTCAAGCATGCATCAAATGAGTCACCAAAAACACTAAAGTCATCCATAAACACTTCAATGATCTTTTCCACAAATTCTGAGAAAATACTTACCATACACCTTTGGAATGTGGCTGGTGCGTTGCATAGCCCAAATGGCATGCGTCGATAAGCAAAGGTACCAAAGGGACATGCGAAGGTAGTCTTTTCTTGGTCTTCAGGAGCTATCACAATCTGATTATACCCCAAATAGCCATCAAGAAAACAATAAAATGAATGACTGGTTAACCTTTCCAGTATTTGATCAATAAAGGGCAACGGGAAGTGATCTTTTCTTGTCGTAGCGTTGAGCTTCCGATAGTCAATACAAACTCTCCATCCGGTTTGGATTCGGGTGGGTATTTGCTCATTATCTTCATTTTTTACCAGAGTGACTCCGAACTTCTTAGGAAAAACTTGGACCGGCGAGACCCAATGGCTATCAGAAATTGAGTAAATCAGTCCACAATCTAGTAGCTTGATGATTTCCTCCTTCACTACGTCCATTATGGGTGGATTGAGTCGGCGTTGTGCTTCTCTAGATGGTTTGGATCCTTTTTCCAAGAGTATTCGATGCATGCAAGTGGTAGGGCTAATTCCCTTAATATCGACCAATGTCCACCCAATGGCAGTTTTGTATTCCCGAAGCACCCTCACCAACTTGTCCTCTTCTTATGCAGTGAGTGAAGAAGAGATGATGACGGGCAGCGTCTCTTATTCTCCCAAAAACACATATTTCAAATGGCTCGGTAATGGTTTAAGCTCTAGGGAGGTGGGCTGGATTACAGAAGGAAGCAACTTGTTAGTCGATTTGGGAATTGAAATTAGGCCAGGAAACTTACCAATATGCCTTAGATTTGACTCTAGGGCAGTAACCATCTCCACCAATTTTTCTTGAATAGGCATGGCAAGATGTTCCTTGTTGTTGCCGTGTGCATGCTTAAGTGCTAACCCTTCGTTTTTTAGTCCAATGCTTTGCGTGAGAGTCTTTCAAGTGCATCCTCACTCAAATCATAAAGGAATTCCTACACCAAGAGTCAATCACATCAATAGAGAAACAAGAGTGACCATCATGAGGATATCTCATAGCATTAGAAATATTGAAATCAATAACTTCCCCATCAAATTTCATGGTCAATGTTCCCTTGAATACATCTATCTTTGTACGGGAAGTCTTCATGAATGGTCGACCAAGTAATATTGGTAATTGAGGGGAATGGTTTGAGTCTTCCATTTCAAGCACGTAGAAGTCCGCCGGAAAGACGAGGTGATTCACTTGCACTAAAACAACCTCCAAAACACCTTTTGGATACGCATGAGATCTATCGGCCAGTTGAATGATCACTCCATCATTTTTTAATTCTCCCAAGTTCATAGATGCATATATTGAATAAGGCATGACATTTATTGATGCACCTAGATCTAACATGGCAGATTCAAAGTGAATGTTTCCTATAACACAAGGAATTGTAAAACTGCCTGGATCTTTGCACTTAGGAGGTAATTTTCGTTGCAACATAACTGAGACATTCTCACTTACCCTTACCACCTCTTTGTTCGAAGCCCTCTTCCTTGTAATGCACAGCTCATTCAGGAACTTAGCATACTTGTGGACTTGTTTAATTGCATCTAGAAGTGGAATGTTGACTTGCACCTTTCTGAATGTGTCAAGGATGTCTTTGTCACTCTCATCCTTCTTTGATTGCATAAACCTGTGAGGAAAGGGTGCATTGGGTGGAATTGAATTAGAAGTCATGGAATTTGAACCCAACTTATCTTTGGTGGTCGAATTAGGGTGTATAAGTGGCTGCGGCAAAGATTGCTCAACCCTTGCCGAGGGCAGGCCTTGTTCCTTCTCCTCAGATTGCAGTTTTTCGTCCTCATTTTGGATTAGATTTAGATGGGCTAAGATCAGATCCAGCTTCTTTTCTACTTCACAAGGGGATGGCTTTGGCAGATTCAAAGCCTCCATTTAGATTCACATCCGTCGAACTAGGTAATTTACCTGGTTCTCTACTAAATTACCCCATGAACTCAGCCATTTGTCCCATTTGTCTTTTCAATTCAATCACCTTTCGAGCTTGATTTTGCACTTCCTTGGCGTAATTGTGCATATCTTTGGCTTGATTTTCCTGACCCTTCACCAACGTAGTTAGTAACTGAAGAACTTGAGCATTATCAAAAGACGAACTTGAGTTATTTTGGGTAGGTTATGTTTGAGGTTGTGCGGGTGCATATGGCCTTTGATAGAATCGCAGAGGTTGCTATCTGAATGCACTTTGTTGTTGGGTTTGTTGGGGCTCCCTCCATTTGAAATTTGGATGATCGCTCCAACCTAGATTGTATGTATTCAAGAACGGATCATTCCTCGGTTGGTTTTGACTCCCAAAACCCACGGCATTGGCAGATTCCCACCCTCCGTTCTCGATTAATTGAGGGCACTTATCTATGAGATGTCCATTCATTGAGCACACGCCATAAGCAGCTACACTTTGTTATTTTGGTTTTTCAACCACCTGTGAAAGAAGAGTAGTAAGATTAGCCATTTGATTTTGAAGTTTGGAAATAACACTTACCTTATGAACTTGTTGCTGCCGTGGGTTGTCTCTTTGACCAATGCCTTCATATTGTTGAGCATTCCATGCTCGGTTAGCAATTAAGGTCTTGGCAGCCATAGGTGTTTGGTCCACCAAAGCTCCTCCCGCTGAGGCGTCTAACATTTGGCGTTCAATTGGTAGAAGCCCTTCGTAGAAATATTGAAGAAAAAGCTTCTTCTTCATCTGGTGTTGTGGACATGAAGCAACAAAGGTTTTAAAATGCTCATAGTAAGTGGGAAAGGATTCAACTTGGTTTTGCTGAATGCCACTAATCCTTTTGCGTAGTATAATGACTCGAGAAGTTGGGAAAAACTTCTCCAAAAATGCCCATTTCATACTCTCCCATGATGTGACAGTTCCGGGGGCTAACTCATACAACCAATCTTTAGCCTTTTCCAACAGAGAAAAGGGAAAAGCCTTTATTTTCAGAATGCTCCCACCAACATTCACAGAGGTCATGCTCGAACAAACAACCTCGAACTCCTTCAAATGTTTATTAGGATCTTCCATGGACAACCCATGAAACCTAGGAATATGATGCAATAAACTGGACTTTAATTCGAACTCGTCGGTCTTATTTTGGGCCGCCCTTGGATATTGAATGCATAAAGGCAGAGCATTGTCCAATCCCGAAGCAGAAAGCTCCTTGATTGTTCGATTGTCTACTGCCATATCTTGGACGTCTTCAAAAGTCCTTGTCGTGGCCTCCTCTTGCTCTTCTACTTTGTCTTCTTCAAGATCTGGTGTAGGTTGAGATGATTGGGGTTCTTGTTGATTCCTCGCTCGTCTCAAAGTTCGTTTAAATCGTCGTCAAAGTCAAAGATGTGCTTATGAACAGGTTGAGAACTTCGAGTCATAAACCACCTAAAACAAGAAAACAAGTAAAATAAGCAACTAGGAACAAAAACACATGAAAATAAACAAAAAGAAATAATAAGGGATTAGCAAAGTTGCTAATCCCCGGCAACGGCGCCAAAAACTTGATGCAAAAATTATCTTAACACACAAATTTAACCATCTTTTGATAATTGTAGTACAAGTATAAGTAGGGATCGTTCTGGATCGGGGATTAGGAGGGCTTGCTAATAACCTCTAAGCTGACTCAAAAACATAAAACTAAACTTAAAAACACTTAACAAGACTCACAAGACTCAAAGCAAACTTAAAATACTCAAAACAGCTTAAAACAACCAAATAAACTTAAACTAGACACTAGGAATGACTTTGGACGAAAATTGACTTTTACTTGAATCAAAACACTTAAAAACACAAACTAAAACAGATTTGAAACACTTTGAAACAAGTATGAAAAACTAGACAGATTGTAAAACGAATGTGAGAAATAAGATGATGGATGAGATAGCTAGACGTTTTTTCTCCACACATGATATGTATGCAAACAACTCGATTTCCAGTTACTACTTCATTAAATTATGAATGACAATGCCCCAAATTAACCGTGACATTACTAGTTAACTCTCAGATTTTCCTTGTTTTATTGGATTGGATGACATCATTCAACAACCCAAAATATTCTTCAAAAGTTCCCTACATGACATCATAATAGAGATACTATCAAAGATCATTACGTTTAATGAAAATCATAAGTATTGACAAAGCACTTGCAACTATGACATCATGTCACTCATGCTAGGAATTGAACTTAACGCGATCGTTTATAAGCGACCTTCAGTACATGTGAATATAAGTTTGTAACGATTAGGCGAAACTTCCTTATATTCTAGCAACAGATTTATGCATGCCAATTGAGTGTTGACCCTTAATTAACAAATACAAATAAGTTATCAATAAAAAAGTTAAGCCAATTGCATTCACGATTCAAGAGTTCATAACTGGAATTTATCAAATTATATTGCACATATAATCATGGCTTTGAAATCACCCCTAGCCAAGAGGGGTTTAGCCACTCATATTTGCAACAAAACGAAAGGAAATGAATTTAAACATTAGAAACAAAAGAAAGAAAACACCTAAACGCTCCAACGATCCAAGTTGGACAACAAGCACGTCCAAACACTTTCCTTCCCTTCCTTTGCTACGGCACAAGGTGTTGGTGAGTGTTTGAAGGTTTGTTTGTATGGAGGAATGGATGTGAAGATGAATGGATGTGTTTGGATGAAGGTTGTGTTGAAATGGGTGTGAATGATCTAACCAAGTATCAACTCAATTTATGTTACACATACTTCTTTTTATAGAGAAAATGCATGGCAATGGAGGGGAACATGGAAAGGTGTAGCAATTGAGTGCAATGATGCATGAAATCTAAAATGATGGAAGGAACAAGGAACAGTGTAGCAATTGAGTGCAATGATTCAATGTAATGATGCATGAAATCTGAAATCTGAAATGATAGAGGGAACAAGGAATGGTGTAGCAATTGAGTACAATGATTCAATGTAATGATGCATGAATCTAAAATGATGGAAGGAACAAGGAATGGTGTAGCAATTGAGTGCAATGATGCAATGTAATGATGCATGAAATCTGAAATGATGGAGAGAACAAGGAATGGTGTAGCAATTAAGTGCAATGATTCAATGTAATGATGCATGAAATCTGAAATAATGAAAGGGACAAGGGTGATTATGCATGGCATGGGTAAAAAGGTGAGTAAGTGGTGAATCAATGAGTGCAAGGAATCTGGTGCATGAAGGGGACAAGGGTGATTATGCATGGCATGGGTGGAAAGGTGAGTAAGTAGTGAATCAATGAATGCAAGAAGGTGAAAGGATATTGTGCACATGGTAGACAAAGGAAATGAAGTGGAATGATGCAACAAATGAATTAATGGAGGGAACATGGATGATGATGCATGGCATAGGAATCCAAAGGGAGTGCAATGGTGGTGCACGGTAATGATGCAAAGGTGAATGGTGGAGTGACACCCCTTTGTGGCTGAGTTCTCTGTCCTTTTTACATTAATTCTTCTTTCTCTTTAACATATTCCTAGCCTCATTAGTCTTCAATTTCATCCATCCACCTTGCTCCATGCATGTGCTATTCATTCCAAGTCCAAAACTGCTCCAAAATGCACCAAAATGCATCTTATTGCTTTATAAGGCCTATGGACCTACAATACATAATTAACTAAGAAATAACAACATAAATGCATGAGAACAAGCTAACTTAATTGCATAAATATGCTCCTATGAATATGCAAGAGGGCTGAATAGCTTGATCTTCGTATGCCATGCACTGAAGTTGTTGTTGGCTTGCAATAAGACTTTGTTGGTGACTATAACTCTTGTTAGGCGTAAGTGCTCCCCTAGTTGAGTTGTCAAGCTTGAGGGTTTTTGGTTATTTGTGAATGCTGGGAGTTCACATGTACACGTTGTACCACTCGTCTTCTGGTAGGTGGAATGAATGGTGAGTTGCTTTCATCACTTGGTTGGTGGTACAAAGGTGAGTTCCTTCACCACCTTTCATCACATTTCATCACCTGGTTGGTGGCACGATGATGAGTTCCTTCTTCAACTGGTTGGTAGCATGAAGGAGAGTACGAATTGTACATTTCATCACCTGGTTGGTGGCATGAAGATGAGTTCCTTCTTCACCTGGTTGGTGGCATGAAGATGAGTTCCTTCTTCACCTGGTTGGTGGCATGAGTGGCAAGTTGCCAATAGAGTATGGGTTGTACATTTCATCACCTGGTTGGTGGTATGAAGATGAGTTCCTTCTTCACCTGGTTGGTAGCATGAGTGGCAAGTTGCCATATGATATTAGAGTACAACTTGTACATTTCATCACCTGGTTGGTGGCAAGAAAGAGAGTACGGGTTGTACATTTCATCACCTGGTTGGTGGCATGAATGGCAAGTTGCCAAATGATATTAGAGTATGGGTTGTACATTTTATCATCTGGTTGGTGGCATGAAGGAAAGTACAGGTTGTACATTTCATCACCTGGTTGGCAGCATGAAGATGAGTTCCTTCTTCACTTGGTTGGTGGCATGAGTGGCAAGTTGCCAAATGATATTAGAGTACAAGTTGTACATTTCATCACCTGGTTGGTGGCATGAAGATGAGTTCCTTCTTCACATTTCATCACCTGGTTGGTGGCATGAAGATGAGTTCCTTCTTCACATTTCATCACCTGGTTGGTGAGAATAAAGGCAAGGTGTCGAGGCATGTTGTAGCAAGTGTCGAATAACACAAAGTATGTTCAACCCTTTCGAAGCACAGTTGGCTTATGTATGAATGTGTTGGAATGTATGATTGAACGAATATACTGTGAAGTTATTCGTTTATTTGTATAGTCTTGTTAACATAGACTTTGTTTCATGTTGGAAGCATTCATGTTCAAGCTTTGAACCCGAGTATTTCATTACTGGGAATGTAAGAGGATTAGGACCGAGTTGTCTAAATCACCTCTTTATTGAATTCATGTCAAATAGTCTTCGTTACATAGGATGCCAAACGGCGGAAGCTTAACACTTGTACAATGTGAGTTTACTTGTAATAGTACTTCAAGTGATCAGTGTTCCATGGATGGCCAAGGGTTTTGCCATCTGAGCTTCTAAGCTTGTAGGAGCCAGGGTGACTGATGCCAACAACTTCCAACAGTCCGTCCTAGTTTGGACTAAGTGTTCCTTCCCTTGGGACTTTGTCGCGAACTAATCTTTTGTTCAATACCCAATCCCTCACTTTGAAAGAATGACGTTTGACCCTTGAGTCATAGTAGTTGGAGATGTGCTGCTTGTAGGCGACAATTCCCAAGTGAGCCTGGTTTCTGTGTTCCTCAACTAGATCTAAGTTGAGGGTAAGTTGTTTGTCATTTTTGCTTTGCACGTAGTTTTAGACTCGGAACGTTGCTTGCTCAAGCTCAACTGGGATAACTGCCTCTGTACCAAAGGTAAGTGAGAATGGGGTTTCTCTTTTTGATGTCCGATACGAAGTGTGGTATGGCCAAAGAACTTGGGGTACAAATTCTAGCCAACAACCTTTAACCTTGTCCAAGCTGGTTTTCAAAGTTCGCTTGATTATTTTGTTGATGGCTTCAACTTGTCCATTAGATTGGAGATGAGCTGGGGAGGCAAAACATAAGTTGATGTTGAACTTAGAGTAGAACATCCTGAACTTATTGTTGTCGAACTATCGCCTGTTGTCAGTGACTATCGCATTGGGGATGCCGAATCTACAAATGATGTTCTTCCATACGAAGTCTTCTCTTTTTGCCTCAGTAATGGTTGTCAAGGGTTCTACGTTGGTCCACTTTGTGAAGTAGTCAACTGCAACGATTGCATAGCGGACCTTGCCCTTCCCTGCATGCATTGGGTCGATCAAATCATGTCCCTATTGGGCGAAGGGCCAATGGTTGATCATAACAGTGAGCGGCTCGAGAGTGGAGTGTTGGCCAGTAATATCCTTGGCGAAAAACCTTGTGTGCTAGGGATCAAGATCCAGCATGATCTCTGCAGACTCCTTCATGTATTTCCCGAAGGATAGTTTCCACCTCTACGGGCGTAAGGCATCTTAGGTATGGTAGGTTAAAACCCCGTTTGTAGAGTTGGTCATTAATGATCAAGTAACGGGTAGCCTTGTATCGAATCTGCTTAACTTGGACTTTGTCATTTGGAAGGGTGCCATGAGCAAGGAATCTATAAATTGGGGTAATCCAACTATCCCCCTATTGTAAGTTGCACACTTCCACAACCATGGTGCTGCCAATAATTTGACCTGAATTTTTCTCTCAATTTTGTCTTCCACCGCTAAGGCTAGGCGAGCCAAAGCATTTTCATGATTGTTTACCGCTCGAGGAATTTGGGTGATCTGGTAGTGGAAGTGCTAGAGCAACAATTGTGTTTGTGCCAAATATGCTGCCATAGAGCTATCCTTAGTGCCAAAGTTGTTGGTGACCTGGTTAACCACCAATTGGGAGTCACTGAAGATATCAATTCGTTTAACCCCAAGGTGTTTGGCCAAACGTAAGCTTGCTAGGAGGGCTTCATATTCGGCCTCATTGTTCGGCGCCTTGAATTTGAAATGAAGAGCATACTCCCTCGCCACTTTCTCAGGGGTCGTAAGGACTAGTCCTGCTCCACAACCCTGTTAGTTGGACGAGCCATCAACATATAAACTCCATGCTGGGGCTGTTGGTTCTATTTTCTGAAATTCTGAGGGTAATTAAACCACTTCTTTAGGCATAGAAACAATGTCAATAGGATACGTGAAGTCGACGATGAAGTTTGCCACTAATTGGCCCTTCTCAGCTGGCTTTGGTTGGTAGGAGATGTCAAACTCACCCAATGCTATCACCTATTTTATCATTCACCCCGAAGTGTCAGGACTTTGGAGTATTTATCGAAGAGGATGATTGGTAAGCATGATAATGGAGTGTGGTTGGAAGTAAGGGCAAAGTTTTCGAGCAAACATGACCAATGTTAAAGCCAATTCCTCAATGTTAGAGTATCGTGTTTCTGCATCTTGTAAGGCCTTGCTAACATAGTAGACAGGCTGTTAGACATTACCATCCTTTTGAATGAAACAGAACTTACTGCTGAAGCCGATACCGACAGATAGATAATGAGAGTGTCACCAACCTGAGGTTTAGAGAGCAGATGGGCTTTACTCATGTAGTCTTTGAGGTTCTTGAATGCCTCGGTAGATTCATCTATCCATGTAATGTACTTCTTACTTCCCTTAAGTGCTTTGAAGAAAGGAGCACATCTATCTGTAGCCTTAGAGATGAACCTAGTTAACGCTGCCACCTTGCCAGTAAGGCTCTGGATGTCTTTTGAAGTTACCGGTTCCTTCATTTGGAGGATTACTTTGATCTTCTCAGAATTAGCCTCAATGCCTCGTTGGCTTATCATGAAGCCTAAGAATCTGCCAAAGCCTGCGCCAGAGGCACATTTGTTGGGGTTCAACCTCATTCGATACCTCTTCAGAATGGTGAAAGTTTCAGATAGGTTGGTGATGTGTTGGTTAGCATGTTTGCTCTTGACTAGCATATTATCAACATAAACTTCCATGCTCTTCCCAATCTGTTCGGTGAACATTGAATTGACCAGTCTCTGATAAGTTGCTCCTGCATTCTTTAGGCTGAAGGGCATGACTTTATAGCAATATAGTCCCCTGTCAGTAGTTAAGGCTGTGTGTTCTTGGTCCGGAGGGTTCATGAGGATTTGGTTGTATCTTGAGTAAGCATCCATGAAGCTCAGAAGTTCACACCTTGCCGTAGAGTCTATAAGTCTGTCTATGACAGGAAGAGGAAAGTTATCATTCGGGCATCCTTTTTTTAGGTCAGTGTAATCGACAGACATTCTCCACAAGACCTTTTGGAGCAGGATACTTTCCTTGGTCAGATTCTTCTTAACAAGGACAACATTTGCTACCCACGTTGGATAATTGACTTCACGAACGAAGCCTATGCCTTTGAGTTTTTCAACTTCTGCCTTCATTGCCTCGTACTGTTCAGCATCACAAGATCTTCACTTCTGCCTCACTGGCTTGGTATTGGGGTCAATACTTAAGCAATGACAGATGATATCAGGAGAGATGTCTGGCATGTCCTCGTATGACCAGGTGAAGACCTCAATGTTCTCTTGCAAAAAAAAGATCAATGCCAACAGAATGGGTGGTGACAAGGTGGTGCCAATCTTTAGCATGCGATCCGGATAATCTTTTGAGATAAAGATCTTCTCAAACTCTTCAGCGGGTTGTGCTTGCTGGGTGAAAGAGTCATCTTGAGGATCGTTGGGTTAACTGTTGCCACCGTGAAGATCTAAGTTGGCTTCGTCTGGCTGTTTTTTATGACTTGATCATATATAGAAAGGGTTTCCTTGGGCACAGGCAGATGATGTTGCTTGACCGAAGTGTTGTAACATGATCGTGCACTAAGTTGATCTTCTCTAATGTAACCATTGCCATAGGGGGTTGGAAATTTCACCAACAACATATTTGTGGATATCATGGCCTTGAGATCATTGATGCCTGTGCGTCCGAAGATGACATTGTATGCCTTTGGGCAATCAACCACCAAGAAGTTAGTGGTAATGGTAGTTGTGTAAGGGCTTGTACGAATGGTGAAAGGTAAGTGTATGCTCCCCAAAGGTTGCACGATATCACCAGAGAAGCTTATCAAAGGGGAAATCGAGTGATCGAGCAAGTGTTCAGCTACATTAAATGCCCTGAAAGCTTCAGCAAACATGATATTGACCGAAGCCCCTGTGTCTACCAGGATTCGTCATACTTCAAAGTTGGCTATGTGAGCTTCCACGATCAGTGGGTCGTTGTATGGGTAGATGATAACTCTTTCTTCCTCAGGGTAGAAACATATTGGATCCCAGTTAGGCTTTTGATACTTACCTCCCCTGATGTCTTCCACGTGAAACACTTGGTGGCCAGACCTTAAAGCTCGTTCATTATTTTTCATGGCCCTGTTGTAAGATTTAGATATGGGTGTGCCACCATTTATGGAATATATCACATTCACCTGGCGTTGGTTATGGTTATCCCTTGGAGGGTGAAGGAGGAATTGATCAATTTTTCCATCACGTGCCAAAGCTTCAATATGATCACGAAGGGTGATACACTTCTCGCTGTTATGCTCGTGGTAGTAGCAAAATATGCCCGTGTTCTTCGTGGGCTTGTAATCTGGGTGCCTCGGTTATGGCTTCGGTATCAGGTGTGCTATGCTGGGGTAAATGGCCACGCATGTGGCATTCAAAGGTGTGTATGCCTCATACCTCGAGGTAGGGGCTGTCCTGACACGTGCTTGACCCACTGTGTTGACTGCCTGGGGTTGAGGATTATTGTGGCGATACCCTTGGTTATCGTGGTAGTGTCTCTTACTCCTTTTACTAAAATGAGACTGGTGAAGATGGAAATCTTTCCTTTTGCCCTGAGATTGATATGTTTGTTGACTTGGTAAAGTATTAAGTAAGACAGAGGAAGGCACCGCTGCCGTTTGGAAGGTCGAGGTCTTCTCATTTGGTTGGATCTAGCTTCCACTCCCTACTTGTTGATAAGGGGTGGCTGTGGAAGGTTTTCCTTGATATGTCTTTTCCTCGGCGGAGGCATGGTTGTAAGCATATGCCATCACCTCAAATAAGTTTTCCAAGTGTTGGCATTGATCATGTACTTGAAGAAACAATGATGTAGGCCTACCGCGAAGGCCTTAAGGGCGGAAGATGTGCTGAAACGACAGGCATACTCTCGTAGTGACTCATCCGACTTCTATGAATAGTGTACAAGTCATCTGCAGAATGCAAGTGATCGGCCTGGAAGATGTGTTGAGAGACAAACAGTTTCCTCAGTTCCTCAAATGAGTCTATTGTCTTAGGTGGAAGACGACAATACAAGTTTAGAGCTCTGCTAAAGAGGGTGGAGGGGAAGAGAAAACCTCGCTCTTCGTCGGTGTGCATCTGATATGCCATAGTTGACTCAAAAGAGGTTAAGGTGTTCAATTAGGTCCTCATTTCCAGTATAGAGTTGTAAACCAAGCTTTTGTTTTGTCTTCGCTTGAAGTGGGTGTCGAGGATCCTCCTTGTGAGAGGGCCAGGCCTGGGTTAGTTCTAGCCAGGTATCTCGACCTGACGTTCGACCTTCAACTTTTTTACTTCCTCAAGGAGTTGTAGGACATGGGGGTCCTGAATGAAGTCATGTACCACTGGGATTTTCTTTTGTAAGTCTCCATCGCCTCTTGGAAGTAGGAAAGTTTGAGCAAGGGCGTGTGATTTTTCCGTAAACTCTCCATACTGACATCTTGGCTGAGTCTGTCGGAATACGTCAGAGTCCCCTGTATCTTCATGTTCTTCTGGGACATGTCGTTCCTTCCCTAAATTAGCAGCTGGCTTAGGTCGTGAGAGGGGACTGAGTCTTTCAAAAACCCTTGGGTCATTGATCTTCGAGCATATGTGGAGGGGATTCTCTTGACGTTGCTTTAGGAAGTCTCCGCAGTCACGATAAACGGCTTTTAATCCTTCCAACCCTTCTGCAAGGAGGTGTCTTCCTCCACTTCTCTTGCTTCAAGTCGAAGCAGCTGGGTTGAGAGAAGTCTTATGTTGATCAATGTTTTGATGATTAGCTCACTTCTTATTAGGGATACCCATGTCGAAGAAAGGTGACCCTTTGTGTTGGGGGGCACCCAGATGATGGTTGATGTCCACAGGGGCAACGAGCTCGCGTGTTTGAGTACGCCTAGTTTCAAGGAGCGTCTTGATAAGCTCATATTTATATATATTTTACATAAAATTCACTTGTCTTTTCTTAGTTAGTTCCTTATATTTTTGAGCTATTTACTATGTTTTTGTGTTTTGTGTGATTTATCAAGCAAAGAAAAGAAAAAAAGCACAAGTGAGTTATTAAAGTAACAAATTCGTCAAAACTGCCTGTGCAGATTAGCTGACTTTGGAAGCATGTTACGAACAGCTCAGAATGAATAAGAGAATGAGCCTTATATGCTTGGAAAGCTACGGATGTCTATTTTCTGGAGAAATTTACAGATTGTTAATATCATTCTTCTAGAAGAAGTTATGGGCATTGTAACACTGAAAGGTTCAGAAAAGGGCTAAGCAGATTTGGCTAACAAAGTGAGAAAGTAAGGGCACTTGTTTTATGTTTTGCTTTGTCATCAACACTCAGCAGCAAATAGGGTTATGATTGCACTCATTTGGCTTTGGTGCAAGTGGAAATGCACAGCTAAAAGATGAACAAGGCACATGGAAGAAACATGGACAACACACACACAAAGAGAAAGGCATGGCATGGACAGTTTGACATGGGCAGAAAATGGGTGGATTGTTGGCTGAAATAATGAAGAATATGTGTGTGCAAATGCAAAGGAAAAACACACACACATGGGCAAAGGAAACACACACACATGGGCAGAAAATGGCTTGATTTGTGGCTGAAATGATGGAGGTCATGTGTGTGCAAATGTAAAGGGAAACATGGACATCACACACCCATACAAACTACACATGTAAGGAATTGAAGTGGTCCTCTCCTTAGCCTATAAATACATCCACCATTCCCCTTCCTAAAAACAATCTTGATCCATCAAAAGAGCTTCATTCACAAACACAATTTCCTTGTAGTGACCTCCATTCCATCCATATATCCATACACATCCTAGACACTTGTGCTACAACAAGGTGGTGAAAACAAAGGTCTTTGGCGTTTCAAGCTTGGAACTTTGGAGCGTTTTAGGTGTACTTCGTTCTTGCTTTCAATGTCTACTTTGTTATTTTCTAATTTTGTTGCAATTATGAGTGGCTAAACCCCTATTTAGTTAGGGGGAAGTTTAAAGCCATGAACATGCTTGAGATTTGAATTGATTTCTTCCAATTGTGATTTGATAAGTTATGATTGCAATTCAATTATCTATTTTATTCATAACTGATTCTTGTATGTTTATTAAGGATGCATACTTAGTTTTCATGCATGAATTAGATGCTAGAATATAAATGAGTTTCACCTAATCGTTACAAGTTTATATTCATGAGTAATAAAGGTTGTTTATCACAATTGCGTTAATTGAATTCTTGGCAATTGTATCATGCATTCGTAGTTATAATTGCCTCGTCAACACTTATGATTTTCATGGAACGTAATGATCTCTGATTTTATCTCTATTATGCATTCATATAGGGGACTTTTAGAGAATGATTTGGGTTCTCGCATGCATTCATCCAATTCAATGAGTAAAGGAAAATCTGAGGGTTAATTTGTGCATCACAGTTAATCTGGGGTGTTGAGCATCATAGTTTATTGAAAAGCAATTGGAAATCAATTCGTATACAAGTGTGTCATGTGTGAAGAACGGACCTCTAACTAATCCATCCATCATCTTATTTCTTAAATTCGTTTTACAATCTGCCTAGTTTTATAACTTGTTTGTTTGTTTCAAATTCATGAAAACTAAAATCCCCCTTTTTACTTTCTTGTTTGAAAGTGTTTAAAATCTATTTTGTTTGTGTTTAAGAGTGTTTTGAGTCAAGTCAAAACCCAAATTTCGTCCAAAGTTGTGTTAGAGTCAGAAACTGCCTAGTTTGTGTTTTTAGGCAGTTTTGAGTGTCTTTAAGTTATTTTGAGTTCTTTAAGTCTATTCAAACGTTTTTAACTTTGTTTTTATGTTTTTGAGTTAGTTTAGAGGTTTTAGCGAGCCCTCCTAATCCCCGGTTTAGAACGATCCCTACTTGCATTATTACTACAATTTGACAACAAGAGGGTTTAATTTGAGTGCTTAACTTTCATCGCATCACGTCTCAAAGAGGTTCTCATATAGCTCCTGGAGGACCTTATTCTTCATTGCTATCTTGTTGTTCTGAGCTTCTAGTTCATCGACTTTAGCTTGAAGAGCAACCCTTTTTCCTTCCTTCTTTCGTTGCTTCACACTAGGTGTAAGAGGGGTGTCATTTTGTGTGTTGTGGCTTCCTTTTCGCTCCCCATGTTGGAGAGGGATGCCTGGTCAAAAGAGAGTGTACGAATGGTGGAAACCAGCTTGACAAAGTTGAAGAGAGTGGGAATAAGTGTCGTTCCCACAGACGGCGCCAAATGTTAATGCACAAAATCAATGAGGACTTTGGTACAACAGAAAATGTTAAGTTTGTGACCTTCGCTAGATTGCTCCGGTCACTAATGTGGATAAGTATGTAAATGGATAGGGATAGGGAAGCAAAAACAAGATGTACGTGGTTCACCCAGATTGGCTATGTCCACGGAGTAGAGGAGTTCTCATTAATTGTGAAGGCTTTACACAAGTACATAGGTTCAAGCTCTCCTTTAGTGAGTACTAGTGAATGGTTTAGTACAAATGACATTAGGAAATATTGTGAGAGAATGATCTCTATTGATAGAAGAGAGTTCCTAGTTTCATTCTGACATTGACACGTGTCGTGTTGTGATTGGCTTTTGATGTTGACATGTGTCGCACTATAATTGGCTTCTGATGTCGACACATGTCGCGCTGTGATTGGCCTCCTGGTTTGAGGGACACTCTTCTGGGTCCTTAACGGTATAACGTTGACCGGTGCTTAGTAGTTTTGGGATTGGTCAAGTATGGTATAAACAAATATACCACAATGACCTACACAACCTCAGGATCAACCCTAAATTTTTAGATAAATTTTTCAAGCTCCCAACGCGCCGCCACGGGCATGGCAAAACGCGCCCCCACGCACGGCCAAACCTGACGGATTCCCTAACCACCATTAGGGAATATTCCATTAAAGCCTAACATATTCTGTTAAAACTGATTGGCGGCGTCAGCATATTCCGTCCAAACTGACAAAATATGCCATCATCTTCTCCGGTGAGTCGCTGATTGCCGGAAAACTAGGTAAAACTTTAAAACGTCTATTCTCGCTCATTTCTTAACCATTTTTCATGAAATTTGTACCAAAATGAAGCTAGGGACATCCACAATCACGTTATACTAGTTTTAAGACCTAAAAACTGCTACATTTTTCCTAGGGAAAGCTTGATAGTTCGGCTTACCTAGAATAGCTTTGATCTCGGCCCTCCAACATCCATTTCCTTCCAACGAAGTACCCCGAGACTCATGAGGACCTCCTTAAGCTTCCTGTTAGCTTGAAATTTCCAAAAACATCCATATTTACGTGTGCATGAATGGTACACAAATCGGGGATATGAAAAACTAGGGTTTTCGAAGGTATCTTGACCTGAAATGGGTACCAATCAACTCGTCTAAGCTTCACGAACACAATGGTGCCAACTTTGACCACGAGAGCTTTAGGTGTTTGTCCGTACGAGTTCGAAGGAGAGAGAGAGTGAGAATCCGAGAGAGATGAGAGGGTATGGGAGAGAGAAGAGAGAGAGAGTGTGTGCATGGACTAGGATTGGTCAACCATCAAAAATACCATAGCTTAATCCTAATTGGTTCCAAACAATTAGGATTTAAGAATATTGACCCAAAACCACACTTAAACCACATTACACAACTAACATCCAAGGGTATTTTCATCAATTCACACCATCGATAAATATATATTTGGGACGGGCTATGACATCATACATATTTATTGTTCATTCGTTAGGATTTTCTGATATTACTTGAATTGTGTTACAGTGTTTTTTTGTTTTTTTTTTTTTGCGTCGAAGATTATGTTACAGTAGTTCATACATATTTTTTGTCGAAGTTGTAGTTTGCCATTTATTTTTCAATGTTATTTTCATTTTTTTTTTCTTTTCTGGAACTTGTATATTAGGACCACTCTATGTTAAAATCCTGGATCCGCCACTGTATAGGCATGCATGTGTTGGGGCTCCCATGGCAAAACTCTTCAACTAAAAAAATTCTATTTCGTTCAAACACCTATAATATAGTGTCGATTCCCTGTCTAGATTTAAATGAATACTTTGTAAATCATGTTAATTTGAAGTGTGAAATCACATTTAAAAATGAAATAATAAGTAATTGTTACCTAGTGGCACACCATTACATTCTTCAACTAGAAGGTAGAATATACTGAATTACAAGTGACAATAATGTCAGTGGGAGCAAACAACCTCGCGAAGTGATCAATGAAAGCAAACTGTGGCATATGCGTTTAGGGCGCGTAAGTGAAAAGCGTTCAAAGCGCTTGGACATGGATAGGTTAATTAATCTTAATTCCTCTTAAACCATTACCGGCCTGTAAGCCTTGTCTCATGGGCAAAACTGGCTCGAGCTCCATGTGATGGAGTTAATCAATGAGCTATAGTGAGATTTGAGAACTACTACATAGTGATGTATGTGGTCCCATGAGGATTGTTGCAAAAGGTGGCTATAGCTAATTCATCATCTTAACTGACGATAAGCCAACGTATGGATTTGTGTTGTTATATAAGCCATACCTTAAAATAATGTATTTTATCCCCAAGAAGTGTGAAATGACCAAAATGCTCTTAGTGTGTGAAATGACCTAAACCCTAAATTTATATCCAATTTCTCGTGTTTTCTTATTTTATTAAAATAGTTTTAGTACTCACGAGTGTGTGGGGAAAGCCAGAATTCAGAGTTACGGAGGTGGAATTGTAAATTTTGGTAAGCGGAGGGCAAAATGATAAATTTCTCACGAAATTTTTTTCAGTAGGACTTAGGGCTGGTTTGGTATAGCTGTGTTTTGAAAAAAAACTGCTGTGAGAATAAGTGGCTGTGCTGTGAGAATAAGCGGCTGTGAAATAAATCAGCAGAGTGTTTGGTAAACTTTTTTGTAAAAGTGCTTTTGGAAAAAAAAGTAGTCTAATAGTAGGTATTTTCATTAAAGAAGCACTGTAGCTCCATGTGCTTTGAAAAAAAAACCAGTTTTCCAAAGCTACAAATAGCAGCTTCAGCTTTTTCCTTTGATTTCAGCTTATTCGCACAGCAGCTTCCAAAATAAGCCCTTTTTTTTTCAGTTTACCAAACACCTAAAACCCTCACAGCTTTTTTTCATGGGTGCTTTTTTTTTTAAGCACCTCACTCCCAAACTTGGTCTTAGGCTATTCCCATCAGCCCCCTCTTCCTTCTACATCATTTCATCTCTCTCTCTCTCTCTCTCTCTCTCGCTCTCTCTCACCACTACAACTTGTGTCCCCAAGTGGGGAGGTTGATTAGGAGACATTGTAGCAGCTATTATTTTAATGATTAATGAACATTTTGGTTCAAATTACTTCACATCATATGTATATTACTATGGCTTCGTTACTAAGTTGGCCTATGATATCATCTCTCGATGGGGTCATACGGTAAATTTAGTGACGACTAGCACATTACGGCCTCAGAACTTGTGTTATTGACAGGGTGTGCCAATTTAATGTATGGAAAGCAGACCTGTAATCCATAGTCACTTAGTCCTTAAATAAAGTTCCTAACCGTTTGGAAAGTCAACTGGACATTGACTATCTGAAAAGGACGGTGTATATCATATTAAGGTTAGCATGGTTTTGTGCTACGCGTGTAGGACACATGATGGATATATAGGTGCTTGTTTGTTGAACAAGTTCAGTAAACATTGATCGTCCAAGGAGTTGTATGGATGCTTACCACATTTCAAAACTGATATATAATTTGGATAACATATTGTATGATATTTATTATTTTCCGTTGCGTATTTAATTATTCAAATTAAATAAATCCCAATAATATGCCTGAAAACCCAATAAATTGAACTTAATTTATTTTATTTTTAACTTGGTGTTAGGGGACTTTTAGGTCAAGGTGGACTTGGGCTTTGAGAACGTCCTCTTGTCTCCCTTGGTTCAGTTTTGTACCAAGTCCTTGAATATCGCGAAAGAATTAGCATGTCTTAGGAAATATCTTAGTTAGATCAATGACTCGAAGATTAGCATGATTGACCAAATAATAGCTTGCTCAAGTGAGGCATGATTATATGGTGTTCTAGGTTGGATTATCTGGGTTTTCTAGGGTGGTAACAAGTTTTCAGATGGTCGGGATATTCAGAGGAATGCTATGGAAAAGCACTAAGGTTGTAGGGGTGATCTTTCTTGAGGTTTGAGGGTTGTTTGCACTTAGGTAGAGATTTCCCTAGCTTGGTGCAGCACCTTCCTCTATCTTCTCTAATGTTTATCCCTCCTCCTCTAGGTTGATTTCTTGGATCCCCCTCTTAATAGATTCTAACCTCCTTTTGTAGGTGAATGACCCATTTATAGGTTTTTTAAGAAATCTCTAATTGTGCCTTGGTCTTCTCTCCCCTTTCTCTTGACATAACTTTAACATTCCATTTTGGTGTAAGACAACTAAATTCAGTCGCTCTCGTGAAGGCTGCACTGCGCCTCCTTTTCGAGGCACTGCTTTTCCAGGTCAATTTTCACAAGCGTTACTTCTAGTAACGTGTCTTATGGCTTTCATGCATTCATCTTCTGCGTGAGTTAGGAAGGGAAAGTCAACTTCTCTCTTTAGTTTTCTTGTTTCCTTGTCTTCTCTATCAGCTTTTGGTGATGAATCTGAGCATGTCTCCACCCTTTCTATTTTTTTGTGTGCTTAAGGAATTTTAGGGTTTGATCTTCATAGCTAAAGGGTGTGATCTTTCCCTTGGGAAATTAAACTCATGCTCCTCAGTAGTTTTCAATTTTGAAATTTTTGTGTGCTTGCCCCTTGTACCCGAAAACCGAACCGAAATTACTATTCGGTTCGACATTTTTTCTTTTTTTTTTCCAATAGCCAAAAAAAAATAAAATCTAAGAAAACAACTTGCAACCATTTTGTAATACATCTTCCAAAGGAGTATAAATAAAATCAAAATCCCATTTCAACATAATCGATAAAATAAGCATTCCAAATTTCCACCCGAAGATGAGTTCGTTTGGTCCTAAGGGCTATTTGATTTTGATCTCATTGAGTTTGAACTTGAGCTTGAGGACCTTGAGACCTTTAACTTCATCTAATTCACACAAAATAATAAAAGGATAGTAGTTAGTACTACAAACTTATACAAAAGTAAATTGGTGCATATTCGGTTATTGGTGTAAAACTTATATAAAAATGCAATAAGAATAGGACAGAATAGACCTATGAGGTGTATACCATGATAAACCAAATGAAATCAAACATATATAAAATGATATGTAAAATCCACTTAACACTGAAACCCCCTTACAAAATCCGACTCGAAGAAATGACAGCACTCTGGTTTAACATATCTACCAGACAAACAACTCATATAATACCTCACCATTTGCTTTGTAGTTTGCAGTTAACCCCATGCTAATCGAACTTTCCATAACTAGAATACTTCACCAGTTCTTATACTAAAGTAACTTTAACATCAAATCAAAATCAACATGTATAACCAACAAGGAAAGAACATAAAAGAAAATCCTTTGTCGAAGGTCGAACCCAAAATTGGGTAGGCACAACTAGCACAGTTCAATGACCTCATCCGTTCACACCTCTCTACATTTCATATCTCTGTGATTACTTCACATTTAATGCCCTTAATACAAACCGTCATTCATTTTATATCTTAATTCTCTCTTGGAAGATCAAATATGCTAAAAATAAGATAAAATTGTCTTCCATTTTCTCAAAAATAGTTGAAAGACACATTATTACTATTATTTCTTTAACAATTAAGCAAGATAAGCTTGTTAATTTTGTCGTTGGCGGGTAATATTGTGGTCGAAGGAATATGTTTTTACTGTAATTATGGTTCTGCATATTGGTCCACCTAATTGCATAATAAAAGACCAGTTACAAATTCTCATAGGGTTCCAAAATACATAGTGTAAACTGTAAACCTCTCCCGTGAGTAAAAATTTTGAGGAATGATTTGGACAAACTTAAAACAATAGTGCGGAGTACGAAATCAGATAGTGGTAACCACCAATAGTTTTATTGTGTATATATACATCTAAAATTCAAAGCAATACCCATAAACAGGTTCTCAAAATCCCAGAAAACCATCAAATTATTCAATCAAGACAGAGAATAATCAATCAAATGTTACAATTTCTGAAATATAGGTATTCTCCGATTCTGCATGCATTAATCTAAATTACAAGAAGTGAGAGTGTGAGACTAACCTCTGTCAAGACTCGGAATGGCAAGAAGAAGTTGACTCCAAGATGATAGACTCACGGCGAGGTGTCAGAGATTGAAAGTGAGAACTGAGAAGGGTTGCGTCGTCACGGGTCGCCGTTGGGAATGAGAGGCAGATAGTTTGAGTCTTTAAGAAAGTGAATGAAGACCGAGAGAGAGAAGAGGGTCAGGGATTGAAGACCAAGAGAAAGAGAGAGAGGAGGGTCAGGGGGATGCGCGAAGTTGAACTGAGAAAATGGAGAGAGGAATCAGAATACGCGTAGGGTTACATAGTAAACAACGTCGTTCTCAGATAAGATTATTAATTAATAAAATAATTACAAAATGACGTCATTTTGAAGAACTTCGGTTCGATTCGATTTTCGAACCCCAGAAATCAAAATCGAACCATCCAGATTCGAGTCAATTCGGTTCACCATATTTGGTTTGATTTTTTTTACCTCGGTTCAATTTTCGGTCTAATTTTTTTTTCAGTTTTCGGTTTTTCCAACCCACCCCTAGTGTAATTGTTGCATAGCCTAGCTTGATTGCTTATAGGTGCATGTTAAAGTAGGATTAGCTTTGGTGCATTGTTTGGCTTGGCATGATTGCTCGATTACATATTTCTTTCTTTTATGCATTGCAGGCATGGCATGAGTAGGGTTAATTCGATAAATTGGTTAGCTTGGTGTGATTGCTTAATTGCATGTAGCCTATTTTGGACCAGGCATTTGCATGGAGTGCTTTCCCTAGCTAGATTTCTTATGTTTTATGGCTTGTTAGCATGACATGTGTAGGGAAAGACATGTGTTTTGCGTGATGGGATGTAGGGAAGTTAGTCCCATGTTAAAGCCTTAGCTTTTGGATGATGGGATGTAGGAAAGGTAGTCACATGTTAAAGCCTTAGCATTCCCATGGTAGATTTTTCGTTTCTTGCTCTGCCATGCTTTTGTTGTTGCATGTTAACCATGTCTCTTCATTGTAGTGTCTGATAAAGAAACTGCCCCTTCACATGCCTTTGCATCCTCTGGTACCCTAAGCCAATAGAGTATCCTAATATTACTGGTTTATGTGAAGAGGATCAAAGTACATGGCAATGCTGCTGACGACAAGGCGTCTAATGAGGATTTAAAAGCTAAACAGTGTAGCAATATAAGTGTAGATTCTTAACCGGGAAGCATAGGGCATCCTCAAGCTTCCCCTAGGAAGGGTGCATATAGCGAGGATATTGATGCATGGTTAGGTGACAAGAGTGATAGCAAGGTGATTAGTGATGTTCATTTCAATGAGGTTGATGTTTTCCTCAATGATGATGTCCGAGTAGATGTAGTGTGTTCTTCTATTGTGATAAGTGTCGTAGCTGCAACAAATGTAGAGGTATTTCTTTTCCTCATGGACATATCTATGTGGACTTCTCAACTGCTTATCCACTATATGTGCCTTAATAATTGCCTGTTTGCATGAGTCTGCGTTGCATGCGCGAGATGATTGATCCTCATTCAGCATGCGCGAGATGATTGATCCTCATTCAGCATGTTTTCTTTGTGTTTTTGCATGTGTGCATGTATAGGCACGTTAGCTTTAACAATGACGTCATGAAGAGGTCAGCAAGGTTGACTGGGATCAGATTGTTTGACTTCAATCTTCTGATACTTTGTTAATGTGATGTAGAATATATCTTGGCATTGACTTTGTTGATGTATCATGTCTTGGTCGGGTCGACACATGCAGTACAGTCTTCATGGATCATCATTGGGACTTAACGATGGATGAAAACAGTAGGTATTTCAAATATGCTCAGCAAGAGCTCTCAACCATGTCTCACGTTTAGCGTATTGAAGTGTGGTAAGTCTTGGAACAATTTGGAGATTTTGCAACTAAGGTCGATATTATGGACCTCCAGGATATTGCTATATCCCTAACTGTAAAGACATAACCATTTAGGGACGAGCCTTGTGCAGGTTCGATGTATAGGGATAAACCCAAATCCATAGCACCTTCAAGGTAACGGAAATACGTCTTTAATACCAATTATGTGGCTACGTATAGGTGTAGTGCTGCGTCTTTACCAATACATCAATAGGGAAAGAGATGTCCTGCCTAATGCAATGAGCTAAGTACAACAAAACTCAAAGTTGAACTTAAATATGGAACTTCAGATTCTTTAACCTCTTCAAAGGTCTCACTTGCATATAGCTTATAGAAGATTAGATGTATATTCAATGGTCACATCTTCGAGGTGTAGTTCGATTAGTGGACCAAAATACCATCAAAATAATCCTTGAACTTCAGGTCAAGGCATTAACGAGTTTTTCCAAGATCCTTCATCTTAAATTATGCCTTCGAGTGTGCGAGGCAATTTTCTCAAGCTCTACTAGAGTCTTAGTGAGATTCATGTCATTGACATAACTTCAACTCTAGCAATTCAAAATAAGGCTTCTGAATTTAACACACAAGGGATAATTTCATATCCTTGACTGATCAAATAGCCACTTAGACAGGTATACCACATCCGCTAGAATGGTTCAATCCGTAAAGTAAATGCCTCAAACAAGTTGAGAGGGCATTATGTGGTCTAGAACTATTTGAACCAATCCATATAATTCTTCGAGAACGTACATGTAAATCTCCATATCAATATCCCTATGGAGAAACACTTACTACATTCATAATGCTGCAATCACTCACAATGCGTTTCAGAGAAGCCTTGCGCCATAAGGCATGCATTATAATGCACTGTTTCGTGCATCTAATTACGCTTCCTTTCCCACTTGTACACAATAGGGTTACCTTGGGCAATGTAGGAACAAAAGGTCTAAACATACTTTCATAAAGAATTTAAACCTGTATTGTAATTTTAGTTGCCCAATCAGCTCTACGTTGTCACTAATCAAAGAAACACGATTTGATATCGTCGCATTTCATTTATGCCGGTAGCTACCATATAAGTGAAATATCATCGATGGTAATCTAATTCCAATTTCATATCTCATCCAAACTAGTATACTGGATTAGCAACTTCAAGTCTCGGGAGTAATCCGGATTAATCTCATAAGATGGAAATGAATGAGATAGCGATCAAGTATGGATTCATGTTGTACCGTGACCTTCTTCTTATAAGGAAGCGATACCATTGGTGGGAAGATTGTCTCATACTTGTGTGATCTGGAGAAATATTCAAGAACATTGACATGCAAGGGCTCTAAAGAGCTAGTATGAAGGAGAATCCATTGGTGGGAAGATTGTCTCATTAAATAGACAATCCGTAAAGAGCAGTAAAGAGTTTGCATTCAAGGGCTCTAAATAGCTAGTATGAAGGAGAATCATAATCGACAAAGATTCACATCCTTCTTTAAGGACCCAAAATAGGTAGGTTGCGGTTGTGGTGCAACTGGGCACATAAAATGTACACCCAAAATGCTAAGTTTGAAAAAATCAAGTTCGTACCCATTAACCAACTGTAATGCCAAACATAGCATTGGGTGGCAATAGGCCTTAAGGCGGACCAACATAGCTGCATACAAGTGTGCATAGCCTTGGGAAGAAACCGAGAGCTTGATGTGTTTGCCAAGGTCTGGGCAATCATTTAAATTGTGCTTTATGATTGCTCTGTGAGGCTTATTTTAGCAACAATTTGTGTGGACAAGCATGTTTTGTCGATACATCAACCTTAACCATAAGTATTTATATGGTTTGCATTTTGGTTGGATTAGTCCACATTTAATCCCTTGAACCCACTAGGGATAGAGGATCATTTCATATCTTTGTGAGGGATGATATAGAAATTCAATTTCCCTAACAAGCAAGCTTGGCAAAGTGTGCCTGTAGGCAAAAGAGCCTTACTACGAGTCAAGAGATACGTCATGGCATCATTGTTCGACCTAAATGTCCCAAACGGTCATGCCAAAGCAAGTAAACTGCTCGAATCACCTGACTTTAGGTTAGTCGTATATGGCGCATCCCAATTGGGAGACAACCTATTGGCCCTCAAAATATAGCTTTGTGCTTCATATTTTGGAGGTGGTGCAAAGATATATCACTCTATTTTCTTCAGCGGTTTCATTCATGATCATTGTTGTCTTAAATATCCTTAAAGCTCAACGATGTTCTTCTGGAATGGGAGAATATAAAGTCTCTATAATGCTAATTCAGTACCATATACAACGAAGAGCATACCAGTGCTCTTAATCAAGTTGGATAGACCTGAAGTCATTGCTAAAGTTAGTGTGCGTAGTATTGCATTCATCTAGACAACAAACTTTCCCACATTTGTACCTATCACATGTTTAATTGAATTCGGACACATATATATAGGAAACATGATTTAATCAACTCATACTTGAGGAAAATATCATAATATTATCCATAGTTAAAAAAAAACACCAAACTTGAATCCATCACAAAGTAAACCAAAGATTCGGCCAATACGGCCATCCATGTCAAAATTCTACTATTCAAAATATGTCAGGTGGATCAAAAATAGTCTCATAGATTGACTGTGGGAATAGTATTTCTCAACACCATTGGTAGGGGCACAAACGGGTGCATAACCAATGATATATTCCATCAAATACATTCTGTAGGATTGAGGGTTCGGGAATATTGTCCCTTATTCTGAAAATTTTAGGTTTTAGGTGTCGAGGATCACGTTTCTAGCTATGATGCCACCCCTTGCCAAGCCTTGATTCACCCATAGTAAAATGAGCCCTAGAATGGGTGAGAGAGAGAGAGACATACTTGATTTCGAATGGTTTCAGTCAAACCATGCGAGTAAGTTTGGTACATCCCTACCAAATCAAGGCATGTCATTTGGTAGGCTACAACTGAAACTGGGTTAGGCCATTTAGTAGACTCCAACCAAACTGGGTATGTACCGTTCAGTACCTCTAGCCAAATCACTAGGTACCTTTTTCTCACATTTGTGGTAGTAATCAGATTCGAGAATTTGGTAAAAATTTTCTTTCTACATTGCTACTCCAGAAGCAAGTTAAAGACATGGAAGGATGAGAAAAATATTCTCCAGTCAAAATTCGATTAGATTATATTAACTTTAGAATTGTATCTATTCATGGACGTAAAGGTTTTAATCATGGTTTACTTTAGGCAAAATCATCTTTCATGGTTAAACGATTTGTAGAGCATGCCAAAGAGCAATGGAATCCTCCTAAGTGAGATACTTCTGTTTGTAATGCTTTGGGCATAAGTCTTCGAATGAAGATCATGGTGGATGCTTATTCAGCTTTTCCATTCCATTTTGGCTTCAATGGTTTCTCAGCTTCTTTATAGTTAAGTGGAGATTCACATCTTGTAACCACATAAAGCTGTTTTTTATTAGAAACATCCAAATCAGGAAAATTGAACTCGTGATGGTTCGTCATTTCACTTAATGGTGGGACAGGATTGTGATTGGTGCTCTAGGAAATACAACCTCCATAAGCATCATAGTTAGAACATTTGGGGTTCTAAGTTGTGCATAAAAAATTTCGGGTTTTCCATGGGTGTATTGTTTTATAAAAACTTCGGGTTTCAAAGGCAATAAATTTCAAAACTATGGGTTTCAAGTTTAGTATGAACTTCCAGTTCATAAAAGGAGATACATGTAAGAACAAAGAACACATTATTCAACTAAAGTGTAGTGAATTGGGGTTGCTTTTGGAATTCAAGTGTGAATAGTTTCGGGACTACGAAATGATGTCAACGGTTCACAAAAAATAAATAAAATGTTGCATTGTTAATGCCAAAAAGTGGACTTCAAGCCAATAATTTTGGATTTTTGTCGAATTAATGGACTACTGGTTACTTTAATAAATTCAATAGATTGAGAACATTCGGGGTTGATTGAGGAAGCAATACTAACATTCGGGTCATATTCACTTTAGATAGCTTCGGGCCAAATGATTAAGAAAATACAATCTAATTAGGCTTTAGCATAGGGCACGCCAAAATATTTAGGTGTGCCTAAGAAGCAACAAGGCCAAAAATTGGCATTAGGATGAAGGATCGTGCCAGCCCAACAAAAGGTTGTTGGCTGCTGTTCAATACAGTGGGCGTTGTAGCAAAGGTTGTAGACTTAGGCTCGAGCCAGACAAGCAGACAAGCTGCGATTGGGTGTGGGTTGAGAGGGTAATGAGCCTAAAGAGAACCCATGGGCCTGGTTCGTCATCCAGGTCGGGTTGTTCTAAGCAGTAGGTTCGAAGAACCCTGTAGAAAATCGAGCTTCGGTTATACGCCAAGAGTTCACGACTGCGCCGCCACAAATAGTGGTGTTTTCAAACAAGGCCGCCTCGAGGTTCAAATGAACCCTTGATTTCATAACAGAGAGGGCAACTCAACATTAGAATCATAGAAAAATGGTGATGGGTATCCAAAACCCGATGATATTTTTCTAGAATTCAAGATCTAAACGTTGGGAAGTAATATAAAATTTGCCAAGTATTCTTAAGTTACAAAAAAGACAGTATTCTTGGGTTATTTAACTCAAAATGTAAGGTATTAACATAAAATATATATAATGGACCATGAAATTTAAAGTGGTTTGGGAAAACTATATTATATTAGCTATAGAAATCATGCACTACAATCAATAGCATTGATCTAAGTTTTGTCCGATAAGGAACATGGTTTGTATTCGTTTTTACATATCTAAAATAAAAGGGTAAACGGTTACCCGTTTATAACCGCGGTTAACATCCATAACCGCCCATTTAAATATCGCAGGTAAACGGTTATACCCATAACTGTTTATTTATCTAAACGATTACCCATAATAGTAACTATAAAATTTAAATGGGCGGGTAGCCGCGGTTACCCATAACTGATAGGTATTTGCCCATCCCTACTGACTGCACTTTACATGAACATGTTTTATGTGTATATATATATATATAACAGGGTGAATTGCTAATTTAGTCCCTGAATTATTACCTGAGAGAAAATTAGGTTCCTAAACTATTTTTCTTTCAGAAAAAAATAAGTCATTGAATTATAAAAATCTACCAATTACATCCCTAATATTAGATTCGAAACTACTATATTCAATTTTCCGTCAATTTAAGTCACATTACTTGCATGTGATACACATTGGAGAGTAGATTGGTAATTTTCCATAAAGAAATAGTATATGGAGTTGACTTTCGAAGTAAATTAGACATTAAATTTGTAACCTATATAAAATGTTAAGGGCTAATAGGTGAGAAAATAATGGTACTACACTTTAAAGTGTGTCAAGTGACTTAAATTGATGAAAAATTGGATAAAATAACTTTGAATATAATAGTAAGGATAAAATTAACAATTTTTAATGAATTAAGGGACTTATTTTGCCAAAACAATAATTTAGGGACCTAATTTTCACTGAGGTGATAGTTCAAGGACTAAATCAACACTTCACTCTATATAACAAGCAGTTTTATGCTTTAGACATATGTTTAATTGACTCTGTAAAGTCACGAGCTGGTACCACATAATGGACAAATAGTAATTTCATTTTTGTTGACGATTTGTTAACATCGCCAATAATATAATATCTAGAACCATCACCATATAATGCAATGAAATCATACAAAGATAAGAGTCTGTTTGGTACTCTACTTGAATTCAACTTTTTAAACTTAAAAACAATTTTCAAGTTTTGGGCTTTAAAAACTTGTTTGGTATGATTATTTTCAAAAACTGAACTCAAGACTAACTAAAAACTATATTCTATTCTATAAAAACATTAAAAGTGAGTTTTTAAGCTTAAACTCACTCATTTCTTTTCTCTCCCTCCTCCTCTCTCATTCCAAATCTATCTCTCTCATTTTTTTGACCTTTTTCATCTCTCATTCAATCCACTCTTTTTATTCTCTCGGTTTTTTCTCTCACTCCTCTTCCTCTCTATCTTATCTGATCCTCTCTCTTCTTTCTCTTTCTTTCAATCATCTCTTACTTTCTTTCCTCCTCTCTCCTCTTTCTCCCTCTCTTGTGACCCCTTCTTTTTAGATCTCTTTGTCTAGTTTAAGTCGTAAGATTTAAAAATTTTAAATCGCAAATCAATCAAGTTTTTTAGTCTTAAAAAAATTATTTTCAAGAAATGTTTTGAGAAATAATAAAAATTTTCAAATATGATATCAAACAGAACCTAAGAGTTCAAGGCTTATCTTTTGGAGTTTCAAGCAAAAGAACATGTTTGAGCAAGACATAGGTAGCGTCATTGAGGTCCACCAACCACAACGGCATGTAAGGAGGACGCTCCCGTGACAGACATTGGGAGTTCGTGTGGCTTTATGGATTGAAGAGCCCTACTTTCAGTGATGGCCCGCGACGACATCGCTAGCGCGCACTTTCCAGCGGTGAACAGCGACCAAGTATTTTGGGCTCTGTAAGCTTGGACATGCTATAGTTCGTGTTGAATGGTGCATTCATGATGGTGGCACCACTCTGTACTCCATTTTTTGTTTTTTCCTGTCCCTGTCTTAAGCCTAATGAGATTTTGATTTTCATTTCTATACGACTATAACGTCTTCGGTCTGCAGTGGTTTGGTAAATAAGTTGCTCAATTTTGTTTTCTTCCTTTTTCGGAGGTTAGTTGGTGACCAAACATCAATTTGGCTTGTGTCTCTTCGGGCTAATAGGTTAATTGTTGTTGCTCCATGTTTGATGTATCTATCAGGTTGTGGGTACATTAGAATATTTCCAGAGAAGTCCGTAAATAGGGACAACCTTAACTACCGTATAAAATAATTATAAAACAAATATAAAGACAAAATGAATCGAAAAATGAGTCTCTACAGTATACTTGGTGTATATACACATGTACTCCCACATGTAGAAACTGTATAGGAACACAACCTTGAGTGGAAAATAGGTCCACAACCATGATCGCTGATGGGCAGCTAGAGTTCAAACGCCTCCGCTCTCGGCTGTTGCTGCACTCGCCTGCAGTTGCCCCCACAAACTTTATTGCTACTTTGCAGCTAGAGTTCACTTTATGATCCACTAGCCTTCCTGCACGTGCACAGAAGACTCTTTTATAATGACATCATTTTACGCGTGACTCATACAACATTTCTTTGAAAGAATGAATTAAACATTAAAAGAATGAATGTAACCTTATTATATATTTGATGAAAGCAAAATATCTTTGAACACAACATTTATTGTGAAGACTCCCATACATTTTGATGGGTTTTTCCAGCAAGAAAAATCATTGTCAGCATTGTCACAGCCCGTTCCAAATAATTAATTTTTTTTGATAATGTGAAATGACGGTTTTATCCTTGGACAGGGAAATTGTCGTGTGTGTATGACATATTAAGACTTAAAGATTATTTTGTGGTTTTGGATGGGTGACCCATGTGGATCACACACACACACACACACAAACCTCATTCTCTTTCTTCCTACCCGTACACTCTCTCTCTCGGTTTCAGTCTCTCTCTCTCCTTGCTATTCGTACGGACAAGCTTCAAGATCACCCCAAACTTCACAGATCGAAGGTTTTGGGTGCACCATTGTGTTCCTCGTGGTGCTACGAGTTGATTGTTACCCATTTCAGGTAAGAATCCCTTCGAAATCTCAAGAACCCGTAACCCAATTTTCATGCACTACTCATGTGGACGTAAAACCTTGCATTTCAGGGAATTCTAAGCTTATAGGAAGCTTAATGAGGTCCTCATGAGTCTCGGGGTAACTCGTTCGAAGAATTTGGACGTCGGGATCACGAGAAACGTCGAGTTGCAGTTTTGGTGGGAATTTCGAAGTTTTCCTGACGTGATTTCGTGAGATTTGAAGCTTCAAATATGTATAACGCCATTCTTCTCACTCTAAGCTTTCATTTGGTTCAAATTTCATGAAAAATGGTTGAGAAACGAGTGAGAATAGTGAGTTTGAAATTTTACCCAGTTTCCGGCGACCGGCAACTTGCCGGGGATGAAGACAGAATATTCCGTCAGTTTGGACAGAATATTCACACGGTGTTAGTTAGATTAGACAGAATCTGTTAGGTTTAACAGAATATTCCCAATGGTGGTTAGGGAATCCGTCAGGTTTGGGCCGCGCATGGGGGCGTATTTTGCCATGCCCTTGCCGACGCGTGGCAGGTCCAAAAATATTTCTAAAAATATAGGGATAATCCTGAGGTCGTGTAGATCACTGTGGTATATTCATATACCTATTTTGAGCAATGTATGAGAAGTTATTAGCTAGTTTTGTATATGTACCTAAAAATAACGTTTTTATAGTTAATTCGCATATAGGTGAGACTTATCCTGAGGACGAGCGTATCCACGGGCGACTCGGGGGCTACGACCCTTTGACTTATCAGTGAGTGGGCTTTTGTTTTCAGTATATATTTATATACTTGATATATTTCCCAGAAATGCATTTTAAAGAAAATATGCTTTGAAATAATATGCCAAATGCTTCTATATTTTGAATATGCATTGCATGATTGCATACATTTATAAATGTGGTGCTGTGGAGGCACAAGTGAGTTCAAGTAAGTTATGTTTGGTTGTGTGAATCATCGATGATGTGATATGTGATTAAGTAATGTTGAGCTCATAAAGCTGCACCTAGGGTGATTGTGATTTAGCCAAAAATATGAAGTACATGCCTATTTATTTACATCACCTCTCGCACTATATGCTCATATTGGATCCAACTTAAGTGTACAGTCTTGTCGTACATACCTTATTCATGGTTCCAACTCATAGGTGACTAGCGAACTATCGCTCGACTATTATGAGAGAATAGAGTTGAGCATAATTATATTTCACCCATCTTGTCGTACATACCCTTTTCAGTGGTTCCGACTTATGTGCAGTATATTGCCGTATAGGTCATAGTAGTGACTCCGGCTAAATTGAGTTTGAGCTATGAATTCAGCTGTACAGACTACCTTAGGAGTTCCGGCTAGCATATCACATTTCTATGAAATTATTCTTACCTGGATTGTTTACTTTGTTATATTTTGGTATAGCATACATATGAATATGATTGTGTGAAACATGAATTGAATTGATATGATTCTACATATATATATATGTGTGTGTGTGTGTGTGTGTGTATGCTTATATCTTAATTCTGGGAAAATTTTACATGTTTTACAGCGAGGGGTTAGTATGTTGATAAATGAAATGTTTTTGTAAAACATTTGTTTTTGCCCACTCACGTTTTTTGTTTTCCGCCCCTCCAGGTTCTAAGTAAGTTGTTGTTGGTGGCTCGGGATCGTCGGCAATTCTGACCTATTTGAATAATAGTAGGACATTCCTGGTACTGTGTAACTAGTATTTGTCCTACTAGACTGCACCTAGACTTATTATGCTCTGATTAGGAGTGTTCACTGTTGTAACTAACTCCTATCACTTTCGTTTAGTAGTGCACTCTAGTAATTTGGTTTTTAATTATTTGTATATTTACTATCTTTATCGCTTCCACACTGTGCACATGGCTATGTCACTCTCACATGACGGCCAGCATGCCTTGACCTCGATCGGGGTGTGTTAGTTATTGTAAGATCCCACATCGCCCAAGTAAGAGTGATCCTTATATTTATATTCTCATCCCTACCTAGCACGAGGCATTTTGAGAGTTCACTGGCTTCGGATTCCGTAGGAACTCCGAAGTTAAACGAGAAAGAGGCTAGAGCACTCCCAAGATAGGTGACCCACTGGGAAGTTACTTGTGAGTTCCTATAAACAAAACCGTGAGGGTGTGGTCGGGGCCCAAAGCGGACAATATCGTGCTACGGTGGTGGAGCGGACCCAAGAAGTGGTCCGCCCCAGGTCGAGATGTGACAAAATGGTATCAGAGCCAATCTCTGATCCGAAATGTGCCGACGAGGACATCGGGCCCCTAAGGAGAGTGGATTGTAAGATCCCACATCGCCTAGAGGAGAGTGATCCTTATATGTATATTATCATCCCTACCTAGCACGAGGTCTTTTGGGAGCTCACTAGCTTCGGGTTCCGTAGGAACTCCGAAGTTAAGTGAGAAAGAGGCCAGAGCACTCCCAGGATGGGTGACCCACTGGGAAGTTGCTCGTGAGTTCCTAGAAACAAAACCGTGAGGGCGTGGTCGGGGCCCAAAGCAGACAATGTCGTGCTACGGTGGTAGAGTGGGCCCAGGAAGTGGTCTGTCCCGGGCCGGGATATGACAAGCATGACATAGAAGATTAATATTATTTACATTGAAAACTTTAGGAAGATGTTTACATGCAAAAAAGATTACGACTGCAACATGAAAAGTTTTCGTCCTGTATTGTTGGTTGAGGTAGTAGATGTCCCATGAACTGAGCTAGTAAAAGTTGTATTCAAGACAAATAAAATATCAAACGCTGTTTATTGTCTTTCATTTTAAATCATATGGTGTTGCATTTACTTCAATAAAAAAAAAAATGAAAACAGTTAAAAGTTATGATAGAAATTTAATTAGCAAAGCTACAACCCAGTGAGAGTTTGAATTTATAGATTAGATTCACTCACATAGAAACATTTACCTTAGCATTTGCTAACTCTGTATAAGTTATTCATGACGCGCAATTTAAAGCATTAGTCTTGAAACTATAAATCACGAACAACTTGTTAGAGCAGCAATATTAACAGGAATGGATATATTCATTGACAACGTTTAAAAAGTAGAATCTTAAATGAGATAAAAACTGTACATTCACTAAAAACTAAAATCCCATATGAGATGAAACAATCAAAGAATCTACTCATATATAAATATGTGATCATGAATGAATGTAACAACCCGTTCCAATTTTCTGTGCATATTTTTCCTCGAGCATGTAAAATGACATTCATGACCTTGAGGCTTAGTGACATGGATGTATGTATATAGTCTAAATTATTTTCTCGCCAATGTGATTAAGTTGAATTCGACGTCATGATAATGTGGAGGCAAGTTAGGGCCGAGTTGGGTGTGTAGGATAGATGTTATGAAGAATGGGGGGTTGGGTTGTTACTTTTAGACCCACTTGCATGGATCTTAAATTTGGTAGTCCAATTAGAGCTTGAGGTTGTTTTAGGTGATCAACCCTGTAAGCCACACACACACACGTGCAACCTTCATCCTTCCTCCTTCTTTCTCGAACCCTCTTCCCCGTCCATACAGTCTGTACACACACACACACACCCAACCATCTTCATCTTGCACACAGATTGAACTATTGGAGGTCATTTCCAAGTTCCTTGCAAGTTCAGGAACCTAATCATACCATTTGGTTGACGTAAGGACCTCGGGAACTCTAGAACCCGTGAGTTCTGGAATGGTGTTCTGTAGCTCTGTGGTGATCGTGGTCATATTACGGAGTTTTAAAGTTTAAGGGAGCCTTAAAACTACTCCATAGAGACTTGGGGACAATTTTGGAGTGGTTTGGACATCGGGACACCTAGGTTTATCGAGTTGCAAACTTAGCTGGACTATCGAAGGATTTTCCGACTGTTTCCCGTCGGTTTTAGGTCTTCAAAGTGGTAAGAATATGTTCTACTAGTTCAGAGCTTCATTTCGGTATAAATTTCATGATATTTGGTTGAAAAACGAGGAAGATATTAAGGTTTAAAGTTTTTCAAGAAACCGGAGATATTCCGTCAACTTTGACGGATAATACTAACGGTGTCAGGTAAAGTTAACGGTATATACTATTATTTAATGGAATATTCCCTAACACCGTTAGGGATTCCGTTTGTGTGCCAAGCACGTGCTTGCGCATGTGACCGTGCCTTGGCAGGTGCATGAGGGCCTGTGGGACGTCAGAAAATTCTCCTAAAAATATAGGGATGCTCATGGTGTTGAGTAGGCCACGATGATATATTCAAACACCTCAATTGAGCAACGTATGAGAAACTATTACACAATCTTGATTATGTGCTTAAAATTGACATTAAAATAGTGGTTTCACATATAGGTGAGACGTTTTCGAAGGACGAGCGTAGCCAGGCGAGACTAAGGGGTTACGATCTGGCAACATACCAATGAGTGGGCTTTTGATTTTCTATATATACGTATATATGCTTTACGTTTTCCCATAAATAGTTTTAAATGGTTTTTATGTTTTAAAATACCATGTCATAATTGCTTTATATTTTAGCATATGATTTAGTATAGTTTTGCATAATATTGCATGTTATTCCGGAGGCCAAGGTAAGTTCAGGTGAGTACACATTGTTGATATGATTACATAACAGTTAGTGAGGAATTGTTGTGCGTAGAATTCATTGTCCTGCACCTCGGTATTAGTGCTCCGCCCGAGGCCAGGGCCTAGCCTTCCTGGGATCGTTCACCTCTCGCACCACATGCTCACCTTAGATCCAAGACAGGTGTCAGCATGTCGTACAGACCACATTAGGTGGTTCCGACTCGTAGGTGACTTGCGATACTTTGCACAGCCTTCACGTGATCGTAGCACTTGAGCGTATTTATTTACACCTAACTTGTCGTATAGACCATAGTAGGTGGTTCTGACTCGTGTGCAGGACTTGACTGATGAGTTATGGATTCAGCCGTACAGGTCACCTTAGGTGACTCCGGCTAATATGTCGTTTTATATTTATTCATTCACTTGACTTGCTTATGCATTGTGGAATTGATTGGCAAGGCATGAATGTGGGTTATGTTACTCTCGAGCATGGTTCTTGTATACGTACGTAGTACTATTTTTTGGGAAATTATACGTTTTTTTACGATGAGGGGTTATTATTTTTTGGAAGAGAAATTGTTTTGAAAAGTTTTGTTTTTGCCCACTCACTTTCTGTTTTGCACCCTTCCAGGTTCTAGATAGAAGTTCTTGCTAGTGGCTCACGAGAACTTCACGGCGGTTCTGACAAACTTCCATCAATGTAGGGTTTCTTTTATGATCTATATAATTAGTAATTAGACTTCTAGACTGCATTATGATACCTACATTCTGGTTGTGTGTATCTACACTATAAACACTTTCACTCGTACTTATATGCTAGTCTAGTGTAAATTAGTTAGTTGGTTTTTATTTACCCACATTTTGATATCACGTTCACTTCCGCACAGCGCACATGGCTACATCACCCTCATGTGACGGCCAGCATGCCTCGATTGGGGTGAGGATGTGTTAATGGATATTCAATATAAGCATAAAATTATTCTCTTAATTCTATGAAAATAACATAATAGAACTTTTAACGTACTAACCGTGTCCCTTTAACGTGGATATATTCAATGTTCACCTTATGAATCAAACCTAGAAATAGTTGCTCTCAAAAAAAGGCAAACACTTTACTCCTAAGGATGTAACGAAAGTATTCCATATCTACCAAAATAATTATTTGTATTAAATACAAATGGAAGTTAATTAGATAAGAAGACAGTCATATATAGTTTCGTGTCATCTTTATCTTACTTGGAAAGTCTGATTCCCTTCTGAAATATCTCTATAACAAAGCAATTCAATCCTCTAGTAAAGAGAAAAAACCAAATTGTTTCCATCCCAAACAACAAGTAAATTACAACAATAGGATGAACTACAAAACGATAGAGGAAAGATTAAGAGCTTACCCTCGCAAAATCAAAGCTCACCAAAATGCTTATCCTAACCAGAGAATTGTACATAATAAATCTGCATCAACATGTAATCATAGAAAAAAAAAATTATAATTTATAAATACCATCATTTCACTACAAATTTGAATAAATCCCGAAACGATACATTGGAATAATCTTTTAGGTCTTCCAATATTAATAGGGTAGAAATTCATAAGACAAAACACAACAATTCATTACATTCAAAGTTGCACATATTTCTTATATACCTTGAATATCATGTTTTTTATATGATTGTGACTAAGACCTGATTTCTCTTTGATCAGCCTGGGCAACTCAGTTTTTTCAAAAACCTGCAATTATTATACAAAGTCAACACATTATATACATACAGGAAATTGCTAATGTTAAAATGTAATAATACAAAAGCAGCAAGTACCAAAAGATTATTCTCTATAGAAAACTCAAATAGATTAAATATCAAAATTCAAACACAAAGTCAGAGAAGAACATTATGATTATTGAGCTAGTATTGAATAATGAGTTCACCATATTTATAAATCAAGAAATGCAATCCACCATTAAAATTCTATTAATTAAACAGTTACCCCTATATTTTTGCTAATGAGTCTGACTATGTATAACCTATCTGCTTTGCTTCAACCACCACCTCACTAAAAGTGCGTCCTTCAGTGAAGTTGTTGAAGATAATACTCAAAGTTCCACTGCAACATCAAATGATAGAAGCAAGACTTGTGTTAAAAGTCATATGATGTGTGCATTTGCAGACATCAAGATTTTACGTTAGCAAGAAAAGGAATCACTCCATTAAAAAGAGAGGAACTACTGAGAGGAACTACTGATACTGCAGGTACATTAACCGGACCACTAATTTTAAATGACACCATATGCTCAAGTAAGCAAAAGACGAACAGACAAAAAGAAGAGGTTATATACCGGTTTCAATGTCAGTGTCAAGCCCTCTTAAACCTGGTTCCAGATCCAACACTCTCGTAGTGACTAATACTTATTGTGACCTTCACCCGGTTTGTCGTGTAGCACTACACCAGCTCCTTTAGATGTGGCCACTGTTAAAAATTCTCCTCAAACTACAAAAACCTAATTCACCAAATAACCAAAAAGTGCTCACTTTTGAATTCTTACCTTCAAAAATCAAACTCATTAAAAGTTAGAAACATAGACCCACATCCCATTGCTTTGCAGTTTCTAAATTGTAATTCTTGGAATCTTTCAGCCTAAATAAACAAAAAGGGTAGATAAAACGAAGACCGAGAGTGAGAAACATTACCTTGTTTTGCCGTTTGGTTGTGTATGGAGTGGAATAGCTGAAAATCGACCAAAAGTTGAAATTCAGTTTGGGTGAACTGGAAAATCAGAACTAATTTCCATAAATAAAAAAAGTATATATAATAGCATTGGAAAATCAGAAACCCGAGCCTTTTTCCATTTTTCAAGATGAAAAATAAAAAATGAAATGAATGGAGTGGAGTGGAAGCAGAGGAAGAGACCTGGCCTCCGGCAACGCGGAGCGAGATGCCCTTGCTGCCATAATCGCCTAGTGGGAAGGATCTGAGAGAGAGAGAGAGAGAGTGGAGATTATGTTGTATTTATACGTGGTAAATGGTAAAAGCAAGAGGGATCTGAGGAAATACAGAGATGAAAAAAGATACCCATGAGAAAGAGCGGAGGAGATGCTGCCCAACGGAGGAGGAGGAAGGAGGTGTAAATGTAGCTAAATCTATGAATCCATATACAGAAATTCTAGAGAGAAAGATAACAATTCAGAGAGAATAGAAAGAGAATGAATGTTATTGATATATTTCTTAATCACTAAGTAATACAAGAGTTTGAGATATTTATACACTTCTAACAACAAGACTAACTGCCTTAACTAACTCCTCTTCTAATCTAATTACACATGTCATCATCCTATACATCAAGCTATACTCTATCATCCCCCCGCAAACTCATGCTGGGAGGCACGAAGCATGAGATTGGAACAGTGAATATGAAACAGAGGAGAACTCAATCCTTTAGTCAAAATGTCAACAAACTGCTCTTTGGACGACACAAACTGCACAGAGAGTTGCTTCTTTGCCACCCGTTCCCGCACAAAATGAACATCAATCTCAATGTGTTTAGTGCGTTGATGTTGAACGGGATTAAAAGACAACGCAATGGCAGACAGATTATCACAAAACAACACAGGTGGGGAGGATAAAGGAACCTGCAAGAATACTAAGAGTTGCTGGATCCAGTCCAATTCTGCTGATGTGGATGACAGGGCACGATATTCGGCCTCTGTAGACGACCGGGATACTGTCAGTTGCTTCTTTGATGACCAGGAAATAGGACTATTTCCTAAAAACACAACTAAGCCAGTAGTCGACCGGCGGTCATTAGGATCCCCTGCCCAGTCAGCATCACTGAAGGCCTTTAATTGAAGAGAGCCACGAGAATAACCAATGCCATGACTAATGGTGCCTTTTAAGTACCGCAAGATGCGTTTGACTGCTGTGAAGTGAGCAACCATAGGAGATTGCATGAACTGAGCCACTTGATGAACAGAGAAAGCTATATCCGGCCTTGTAAATGTAAGGTACTGCAAGGCACCTACCACACTTATGTACAAAGTAGGATTGGTATAGGGATCACCATCATCCTTGATAAGCCTGGTATACGGCAAACAAGGAGTGTCACAAGGTTTGGCATCGATCATCTCTGTTTTGGTGAGAAGATCCAACACATATTTTGATTGGGACAAGAATAAACCAGTGGCAGTCCGAGAAATTTGAATGCCAAGAAAATAATGCAAATCCCCTAAATCCTTGATGTCAAACTCAGTGTGTAAAGCAGTAATAACCTGTTGTATGGAAGCAGAGGCACTCCCTGTGATGATAATATCATCCACATAGAGGAGAAGAATGACTATACCAGAATCCACCGTTTTGACAAACAAAGAGGAATCTGCATAAGTGGTTTTAAATCCCAACTGAGGCAGAAACTTGGTGAATCTATCATTCCAAGCTCGGGGAGCTTGCTTAAGGCCATATAGAGATTTCTGCAGTTTGCAAACGAGATGAGGATGATGCACATCTTCAAACCCAGGAGGCTGAGCCATGTACACTTCGTCTTCTAAAATGCCATGTAAAAAAGCATTTTTGACATCGAGTTGGCGAAGGGACCAACCAAACTGAGCTGCAAGAGCCAATACTAACCTAACAGTGGTAGGTTTAACCACCGGACTGAATGTTTCCCCATAGTCAATACCAGGTTCTTGACTGAACCCTTTAGCCACTAACCGAGCTTTATGTCGGGCAATAGTACCATCAGAATGTCTCTTGATCTTGAAGATCCACTTGCACCCCACCAAATTCTTCGAAGAAGGAAGGACCACCAGATTCCAGGTACCCTGTGTATGTAAAGCACTGATTTCCTCTTGCATAGCCTTAAACCAAATTGGATTCTTAAGGGCAGATTTGTAGGAAGAAGGTTCAATAAGAGACAAATCAGTACCCTCAGCCTCCTGAACAGTAGCTAATAAAACCCTCTTCTTGATAATTCCACTCTTGCTCCGAGTTTGCATAGGATGTAAATTGATGGGTGGAACCTCCAGGACCACTGACAAAGTATCAGGATGAAAGTGGACCTCTGAACCTTGAGACGGAGGAGAACCATTGACAAGGGCCACAGGAGGTTGAGAAGTATGAGAGGCAGTAATGGACTGAGAGGATAGTGGTGATGATGTAATCGGAGAGAGTGACATAGGAGGAGAACCAGGCAAATCTGAAGAGACAGAATGGGATTGTGATGTTATGGGGACAGTAGGCATAGGGATCACAACATTATCAGTGGAAACAACAGGTATTGGACTGTGGGTGGTAGAACTAAGGGGTGATGAGGTATGATGGACCAACAAGTCTTTGTATGGGAATTGAGACTCATCAAATACTACATGCCGGGATATGTATAGTCTTTGTTTAGAAACCTCATAACATATATATCCTTTATAGTTGGTAGCATACCCCAGGAAAATACACTTGGTGGTCTTTGGTTGTAGCTTAGAGTCATTATAAGGCCTTAATAGCGGATAACAAGCACAACCAAATGATCTAAGATGGGAAATGACAGGGAGAAGCCCAAACAATAGTTCAAATGGAGAATGAGTGCCTAGGACAGGAGTGGGCATTCTATTGATGAGGTAGATGGCTGTTTGACAAGCATAGGACCAAAAATGATATGCCGATGCTTTCGCTCAGCGAGGCCATTTTGCTCTGGGTTATATGGACAGGATTTATGATGTGTAATGCCTTTGTCAAGAAGAAATGACTGAAATGCTTTACTAACATACTCTCCCCCTCCATCACTTTGAAGAGTTTGAATAGAAGTTGCAAACTGAGTATTAACAAAGGAATAGAATGCAACAAATTTGGCAAAAACATCAGATTTATTTATTAATGGAAAAATCCAGCAGTATCTTGTACACTCATCAATAAAGGTCACATAATACTTGTAACCATCAATAGAAACAGAAGGAGCTGGACCCCAAAGGTCACTGTGAACTATAGCAAAGGGTTTTACAGACTTATGTAGACTGAGAGGAAAATGAAGTTTACAAAACTTCCCTTCCAAGCAACTAGAGCACAAGACAGGTAAGGATAGTTTGGGACAGGGAATATGAGCTTGTTTTAACATCAAAGAAGCAATAGAATTGGATGGATGACCTAGTCTATGATGCCAAGTAGTAGAGTGAA